>LUCG01213935.1:0-10418 GCA_001633085.1 Carthamus tinctorius | reverse complement strand
AATCAAAGGGAAGTCTTTGTGAATGAAATAAAGAAGCTTACAAGCAAGTTATCTGAATTATCATCTGATATCATGAATGAGCAACGGATGTGATCTGATCAACAGCAGAAGCTTGATGATGTTCCTGAAGAAAGAAACAAGCTTTCTACAAAAGTGAAGGAACTTGAAGAGATAGTCTTCAAAGTTAATTTGACTGAATAAAGGAGTCCTGATATTATTTTACACTCATCATATCATGATGATACTAACTCTGTTTGTTCTTTGAAAACAGATCATTGTTCCTTTCATGCGGATGTTGCTACACGAAGTAACATCAATCCAAGTTATCAAATTAAAGTTTTCTTACAGAAGCAGGGGGAGAAGATCAGAGATGTTTCTTTATAAAACTTTAGGGGGAGAATGTTAGGACAACAAATGTCCTAATATGTAGTAAGTTTTATAAAGAAAGATTTTGTGTAAATAAGATACCCTAGGCTGGAAGTCAAATTTATAAAGCCAAAGCTGTGTGCACCTCGATCGCGACTCGAAAGTATCTTCGCGGCGCGAAGTCCTTATCTTTTCCAAAAATATAGGAGATTCTGTCGCTCTTCTAAGGAGGGTAAACTTGCACACGAAGAAAACAATCCATACAAACTTTGCAACTCAAAAACCTCTTCGTGACTTGAAAACCTCGAACACTTCAAAATAAAAAACCCAAGTGTTCAGAATCTTGCGACTCGAAATGGATACTGCCGAGGGTATGTTTGACTTTTCTCCTTTTTGGTCTTTTTTGGCGTTTTTCATCCCAAGTGACTTTCAAACCTACAAAATGAAGAGTTATAACAATAAGTCCAAAAACACGGTGATTTGGATCAAAATGAATGTAAAAACCAAGATATCGGCACTTATAAATGTGTATAGTTTTGGTGATATTATATGCAGGGATACATATCAAGATTTTAATCCAGATATGGGTACGAGATGGGATCTTGTACCGAACTAACCCGCTATGAGAACATTTTTAGGTCCCGTAGGGGTCCTTCAAGTAACAACATTTTGTAGAAGGGCGGTTGAATACAAACACTACAAGTATGATATGTTTTTTAAACTTTATAGTTTATTGATTATAAAACCAAAAACAGATTTCACCGGATTGTTGTGAAATAAGAAAAGGATAAACATACTTTAAAACAATCTCAAGAACACTAAGCTTTTACATTGCACAAGTAAGAACAAGGTTAACAGGAGAAAACACTTAGATGGACTAAGGGGTAGAAATCTGATATCAGAAAAGAAAAGTCTTCTTTGATATTTATACCCCTTGCATTAAACGAAAGTTAGAACCACTTTCCACATGTCATATGAAAACTGGTTTGCGTGTTACTATTCGTCAGATGTTTAAGAGCATGCTTATGCTTTTGGCAGCCCGTACTTTTAGCCGTATATGAACGGTTGCTTTATAGTTGACTCATATGAAGGGAATAGTAAAGTAACCATGCATACTTTTCGTCAATATAAAGTTGTTGATCGTCCATTGTGCAAAAGACGATAAAACAAGACTTTGAATCTTCTTCAACAAAACTCTGATCAAATATAGATATCACTGAGTGGTGTACTTAACAATAGTTGGGTCTTGGTTTTAGATCATCACGTTGAGTGTAGTCAGGTTGATATCACTGAAATCCGTTTCAAGTCACGATCAACCTTAACTTTATCTTCAGCTACTTCTTGGACACCGTTGAAGGATCTTTGTACGTGAATTGTTTGTCTTCAGGGATACCTAGTTTATCAAATTACTGTGTGAGCGCTCAACGATCACTAAACAAACTCAGCAATGATTGTTGACGCTGGACAAAAGTATTAAACTAAATATTTTTTTACTAAATATAGAAATAGGATCATCATCAATCTATCAATCATTAAGAGAGTTCGGATCAACAATCTCCCCTTAATTGATGATGACAAAGAAACAAAAGAGAATTGCTTAAGTAAAAAACAATAAGGTAATAAGACTTGTAATATATTTGTCTCATTTACTATTTTGATGGATCTTTTTCAACACTATGATGAAATAAAGTACTTAAAGCCCGAAGCTCTGACCGATCTAGATGTTCAGGCAAATTCAGATCTGAATTAAAAAAACAAAGGAGAACCACAAGGATGATTTCTAGACTTATCAAAGTTCAGGTCCCATTTTCAAAGATTTCACTAAACCTTAAGGACCAAAACTAGAGTTTACTCTTTTTAATAAATCTATTCTAAACGACGAGGAAGATAACAATGAATTTTGAATGAAAGAAATTTTGAAACTACAGGGCTGAAATTGTAATCTTTCACAATCGTAGTTTACTCTTATTTTATAGCACCAAAATCTGTATTTCTTTGTCATGGATTTTTCTTGAATCAATTCCCCATTTTTAGGGATATTTGTCTAAAACTGTAAATTTATGCATTGAAAACAGAAGTTGGCAAAGAATGAGAATTTAAAAACACGTGTGTTTGTGTTTTTGCAGAATCCTTCAATTTGTTTCATTCAAACATATCTTTCTATCTTTCCTCTTCTTCTTTTTTGTTTCACATGTTATCTAATGTTGTGGGGAATTTGTTGTTCTAGAAGAAAGAAAGCAGATATCATATAATGGTGTTGCATCTCTTTTAAAATAATAATCTCCAACTTTTTTAATTCTTTTCATCACCTTCACCTTCATCATCTTCCTCATTCTAAATCAAAATTTTCATTTACAGCGAGCAATGGCAAATTGCTAGCTGTAAATCAAATAAAAAAGGAAATGAAATACGAACACAACAATCATACACTCGATACCCCATTTATCATCAGTTTCAAAACTAAATGCTGCCATGAAGAACCTCTAATCTTTCTATCTCTATACAACAATGCATTCTTGGCTCTTATACATATAAAAACATCGACGGTTTGAAGATTCTGGTCGGAAAATGGCACCTAGTTGGTGGGTGAAAGAGTCCCACGAGGTAACTCCGATGGTGGTGAAGATGGAGAACCCAAATAATTGGTCAATGGTGGAGCTTCATCAAGTTCCGTCTACGAAATATTTCCTAAATAATCACATTTCATCTAACAAGCAACGTGTGCATAATAAGAATGCGAAACAACTTACATGGGTTCTACTTCTCATAGCCCATCGTGCTGCGGGCTGCATCACTTCCATCGTCTCCACCACCTTTTCCCTCTCTTACATTGTTCGCCGCCGTGTGACGTTCGACCGCAGCGATACGAAAACCGACGTTGGAAAACCCGTTAGAACGTCCGTGCGTTTTTATACTTGCATAAAGGCGTGTCTTTGGCTATCTGTTCTATTACTAGTGTTCGAGATCGTTGCTTACTTTAAAGGCTGACAATTCCGACCTCCAGATCTCCATTTACAGTATTGGTATACGTTAACGAACCCGTTTGCATTTAAGGGTTTTTTTGATTGGATTTGTTCGAAATGGGTTTTGATTCGTGTTGAATATATTGCTCCACCTCTTCAAGTTTTGGCAAATGCTTGTGTGTATCTGTTTCTAATACAGAGTTTCGATAGATTTTTGCTTTGTTTGGGTTGTTTTTGGATCTGATTTATGAAGATAAAACCTATTTCGAAACAAACCTTACCTGATCTTGAATCTAGCGATGGTGATGGCTTTTTCCCTATGGTTCTCGTACAGATCCCATGTGTAATGAAAAGGAGGTAACTTTCCTTGAAATTCAAAGTTTCCATTTGCTAATTTATAGTTTCTTACTGGACATTCATGAACTTGTTGTTTTTACGATGAATTATGAATTCTTTTTGTAGGGTTTTTGTAGCTTCCATTGAACTTTCTTAGTAAAAATTGATCAATTTGTTGTTTTTGATGTTGAAATATGAATCTTTTTGTTGGGTTTTGAATCTTTAGTATGAAAACTTGAATACCCATTTGCTAATTTATGTAAAAAGATGGTAATCTATGTAGTTCCTTTTGAAAATTCTCAAAAATCTTATTAGAGATCGTTGGATTTGCTATCTTACGTCGAAGTGTGAATCTTTTTGTAGGGTTTTGAATCATTTCCCTAAAAATTTGATTATCCATTTGCTAATGTATAAAAAGGTTGGCAATTTTGGAATACCATATCTGTGTTGTTGACTTTTGAACAACAAATTGAGCTACCCATTTGGTGATATGTTTACATTTATGTAAATATTGTGGATATTTTCTTAGGGTTTGCTAATTTCACTAAAAATTGTTGTGTTATGAATTGGTGGACATATTCAGGTATATCAGGAATCAATTGGTGTAGTCTGCAGTTTAAATTGGCCAAAATCCAGGATCTTAATTCAAGTTTTGGATGATTCAGATGATCCAATAGCCCAATCGTTGATCAAAGACGAGGTTAATAAATGGAAACACAATGCTAATATTGTTTACAGGCATAGAGTGGTTAGAGATGGATATAAAGCCGAAAATCTTAAATCTGCTATGACTTGTAGTTATGTTAAATATTACGAATTTGTTGCCATTTTCGACGACGATTTCCAACCCTCCCTGGATTTCCTCAGAAGAACAGTTACCCATTTTAAGGTACTAGATTTGTTTGTGTGTTTTAAGATGATATAGGCCATTTTTGGAAACCATAAATATAAGGTAGCTTTTTTTTAGATTATTGAGAACAATCCTATTTACCATAAGCTAGCTTATAAGATTGTTTTACGAAAAACTACTTCAGATATTTTTTCCACAAGCTTGCATTACGTGTCACTTATTTCAAATAATGCCCCTTACACGTTAGGATTATGTTATTTTTCAACTTGTCATTTCAAGCCGTTGTACATTGTTATCTAGTTTATTAGCTAGTTCATACCAAACGCGACTAGTTTATTAGCCAACTTATTAATAAACAGCTACCAATTAACATATTAGCTAGTTTGCGAAACAAAGTCTTCTTATGTATGTATGTGTCCTTTGGTTAAGTGATAATATGATTGAAATTTGTAGGATAATGAGATTTTGGGATTGGTATAAGTACGATGGTCGTTTGTAAACAAGGATGAGAATCTGCTAACGAGGCTACAATATATTAATCTTTCTTTCCATTTTGAAGTCGAACAACAAGTCAATGGGTTTTTCTTTAACTTTTTTGGGTTTAATGGGACGGCGGGAGTGTGGAGGATTAAGGTGTTGGAGGATTCCGGCGGGTGGTTGGAGAGAACCACTGTTGAAGATATGGACATTGCTGTTAGAGCTCATCTTCATAGATGGAAAATGATCTTTCTCAATGATGTAGAGGTATATGGTTTCCATGAACAAGTTTGAATTTGAAGGTTAAACTTGTACTTCTAAAATTTCATTATATATATAAGGGTGGGTTCAAAGGAGAGCACTAACGATTTAAGAGAACGAGAGAAACTTCGTCGATGTACAAAATCATATATGATTCACGCGACTTTGCCCACGACTTTAAGTCGCATCTAAAGTCGCCCGTGTTCAATCTTTATCCGTCAGTGTAAAATCACATGTGATTTTGTACATGAGCCAAGTTCCTTGCGTTCTCGTAAATACTTAGCGTTTTCGTTTGAACCTTTTTCAATATATCCTTATATCGATGATACTTCTACTATTTGATGCTTTTACCATCATCCTTGAATAACGCATACTTATACAAGCTTTAGAATTGAAATTAGTTGGTTTGACCTTTGAAGTCATAACACATCTCGTAGAGAACAAAGTAAATGCCTTTTACCATACCAAACTAATTAACGAGCCTAGATATGCACTCGGAAGTAGGATGTGACCAAAAAGCCTTTGGTCTAGCGGTATGTAGCTTACTGGCAGAGCCCAACCTCCTAGAAGGTTATGGGTTTAAACCTTACCATAGTTGGGTTTTCAGGGTAGTAATGCATGCTAAGTGTCCTTTTTCGCATGATTTCATTGGCTGTTGTATTTAATTCTAATATTAGCCACGTGGATCTCGTAATGGAACACATTTTCTTTGTGGATAGTAAACATTGTGTTTTATGAAGTTTTAGCCATAGTTATTCAAATCTTATATGCAATAATTGTATATGTACCATTTTCGAAGATATGCTTGTTAGGGTCTTCGTAGAAGCAACCTCTCTATTTTATAGGGTAGAGGCAAGGTGTACATACATCCAACCCCTAAACCTTACCTCTATGTGCCATATTGGATTCATTTTGTTTGGTTTGGTTTTTACGCTAGAAGATGTATTAGCTTGGGGTCTTTATGGAAAGAACCTCTTTATCTTCTTGGGTATTGGCAACATCAACATACACCCAACCGTGGACACTATTTTTGATGTGGGATGTAATATATTGGTTTTGTTTTTATGTCAATAGATACCTACTTATTAAAGGCATGCCGATGGTATACTTAGGCACTGAGGCGCTTAGGTGTAAGTCTATAATCCAGTATGGGGCGTTCTACAACAGGACACTTATCATCTCCTAGTCTCCCACAATTAATGCAATCAAACCCCTTATAGATAAAGCTAAAACCCTCTCATGTCATCACATTCGCTCTTCCTCTCTTAGGGGCTGTTTACCAACGATAGCTGGTAAGCGCTGTCTGGAATAAGAGGTCTGACTAAAATAAGAGGTCTGACTCAAATAAGTGTTGGATCAAAAGTATATGTTTACCAAATATTTTGTATTAACCAATGACTCAATGAAAATGACCATTATACCGTTATATCTTAAATAAATAATTATTAAAAATTATTGCTAATCAATTATTACAAATTAACTCCTACACGATTCAACATTAGTTGTTTTCTTTATCATTATTTAATTATTTGTAACTTAATAAATTTAATTACTTATTTATTTTAAAATAACTTTGAAGCACCTCTCTGACAAAAAGTTTTTGGGCCAAAATTGAGAGAAGGCAAGTGGTATTCTTCATCTTCCTCTCTCATCTATCATTGTCAAAACTCACAATCCAGGAAAATCTAAAAAAACACTATTCACCATTATCGACAGAGGAGGGTTTTGGTCTACATTATCAATTCAAGATGAGTTGCTTTGCTTTTATAATTTTTGGATCCCTATGATGATAAAAGAAATTAGGGTATTTTGGTTCCAGGGACTAGAAAAATACCATTGCTCTTTCTAATAACAAAACAAGAAAGAGAAAAGAGAAGGGGGCTTTTTCAGCAAGCTACTCTGGGAAGGATAAACAGGGAAATGTTACCTCTTACCCTGGAAAGATGTAATTTGTTCTCTGTTTATGGTCAGAGGACGGTCAGAGGCTACAGGACGGTCAGAGCTATGTTTTATTTTGGTAAACAATATCACCTCTTAATCAGGTAAGAGGTTAGTCATCGGTAAGAGGTAATTAGAGGTTAGTAAACAACCCGTTAGTCTCTCTTGATAGTCTAACACTTATTGACATGGGGTAATGTTGCTAGAGCTTCAGGAGCTTAGGAGCTTAACTTTGATGTTCAGATCAAATAAGTGAATGTTAGAAGAAGCAGGAGCAATAGGGGGAGGGATTGGGGGAGGGTCAAGGTACTTCTAGTTCAAGACATCATTTCATACACCAAGAAGACGAAGTTGAATTATTTGAGAAGGTAGCACCACAGAAGAATATATTTGGGAGTATTAAAACAACTGATTAGGACGTTGAAGAGTAGACACTTGATGACGATGATGAGGATTGAAGACTGACTACTAGTGAGGACTTTGTTGAGTTATGTTTGATATTCATGATATTTGAAAATTGAAATTGAACTATGCTTTATATAAGGCTATTTTAGTTGTGTGTAACTGTGTGTATATATATTGATAAGATGCCTCCTCCCCCGGGTGGGGTGGGTGGTCATGGAAACTACCATTCTACTCTCTAGGTAGAAGCAAGGTGTACATACATCCAACCCCATAGCCAGGGCCGACCCTAACATTTTGAAGGCCCTATGCGAAGACATAAATGTGCCCCTATAAATTTTTTGTTGTGTTGTGTATTAAATTTTTTAGTACTAAATTCAAAAAGTAAATCCTTAAAAGTGTGGAAGTATAAATTGTTCATAAACAATATCCGAATAAAAATAAAACTTACATTTACATCATTAAATCAATGCTCAAAAATCTCCAATGATTAGTTAGTTTGATAAAATAAAAGGTTAATTAATAACAAAATTAAAAATAATTACATAATAAGAACAAATATAACATATAACACAAATAGTTTAACCTTAGTGCTTCTTTTAATATATATACTTTATACAATGCATGAAAAAATTGGAGGCCGAAGTCCCCGTGCGGTGGCACCACCAGAACACCCCCCCTGGGACGCCCCTGCCCATAAGGCACATCTATGTTGGGTGTATACTAGATGCGCTTGATTTGGTGTTTATGTCAAAAGATATGTTAATAGTTGCTGATTTATGTTTCATTTTGTAGTGACAATGTGAGTTGCGTGAATCATATGAAGCTTACAGGAAGCAACAACATAGATGGCATTCGGGGCCTATGCAGTTGTTTAGGCTTTGCTTGCCTGCTATTATTGAATCAAAGGTATGTATTCTTCAGAACGCTTGCATACTTCTAATTTTGTTGCAATTTAATAAGATGGAGGACGTAGGAAGCGTCTGGCTTTGATTATCACAAGTTTTCGAGCTAAAAGATTCCTTCATTGTCACTACAGGGTTATTTTAGAAAGTAGATGCATATTCTGTCTTTTTACTCAAGTAAATGATTGATCTCCTCTTTTAGGTAGACGTCAAACCTGTTTATATTTACCCGTTCAATTTGGTTATTCAACTCAGCTAGAATAACAAGCTTGTGAAACGTGTACTTCAATACATTGAAGAGAGTACCATTTTTCATTCCGTGATTGATCTATGTACTCTTATTGAGTAGATTAAAACCCAAACCAGATTTTTACTTTTGCAAAAAATATATTTCTATTTCTCCATTATTTTCGTTACACTAATTTGGTCAACAAGTTTTTATTTGCTTAGGGGCTATTCTCAAAAAATTTCCATTAATTAAACAACTCACCTTTAAACCACCACTCTCTTTTATAGGAACTTTTAACTATAAATCACGGGACGATTCATAATTGGGTCTAGTAGGCATATAAAATGTATAGGAAAGAGAACTCTAACGTAGTCTAGTCATAAACCTAGAAGGTATGCATAAATCCTTCTTAGACACGTAGACCCTTCCATTAAATTAATGAAATATATTGGGTTCCAATTTTGTTATATTTTGTGGGTCCATCAAAGTATCTTCAAATGTAATCTGCAAAATTGAAATGAAAATTTTGGTGTTATGCAGATTAGTATTTGGAAGAAACTGAATCTGATATTTCTCTTCTTCCTGCTAAGAAAACTTATCTTGCCCTTCAACTGTTTCACCCTCTTCTGCATCGTCCTCTCGATGACGATGTTCGTTCCCGAGGCCACTCTTCCATCGATCATCATTTATTACGTTCCGGTCACCATGTCGTTTCTCAACATCCTCCCCGCTTCGAAATCTTTCCCCTTCATCGTCCCTTACCTCCTCTTCGATAACACGATGTCCGTAACCAAATTCAACGCCATGATCTTGGGCCTTTTCCAGCTTGGAAGCGCCTACGAATGGATCGTCAGCAAAAAATCTGGCCGATCATCGGAGGGCGATCTCATATCCTTAATCGAGAAAGATCCTAAGCAGAACTCGAGAGGGATTTCGTATTAAGTCTCAACATGTGATGCCCATGGTCAAAACCCAAGATCAAATTAAATAACCCATACTATCTTTTTGTATATAGTCACCAGGATAATTGTATGCATTGAATGTAAATTGTTCTTATCCAACTAGTCAAATAGCTTGTTAGGAAGTTCCACTTTTATCTCATTCCTTTTCTCATTGTAATATGTATATATTTGTATACTTACCTTTCCACCAAAAGCAATTAATTTACAACAATTACATTTTCCTCCATCACCTTTTTTAATTCTCTGGATTCTTCATATGGTATCAGAGCCTGTTACTAGCGCTTCCTCTGAAACATCATCTTCCTCATCCACATCTCTAACCATGTCTTCTGAAAATTCTTCACTGATAATTAACCCTTCAATGAAGGACCTCACCATTGTTGTCCTACCTCCTACCCTCAAACTTACCTCTTCAAACTATCTCTCTTGGAAAACACAAGTTGAAGCCATGTTGTACGGTCTTGATCTTTACAAGTTCATTGACGGTACATATTTACCACCTCCACCCACTATCGCTAATGGTACCGAAACCCCACACCAAGATTACTCCAAATGGTTTCGACAAGATCGGCTTCTCTTTGGTGCTCTTGTTGGAAGCCTCTCTCCCCAACTCCTACCTCTTATCACCGGTGCCTCGTCTTCTCGTGAGGCATGGGATATTCTCTTCAAAACCTATGCTTCTCCAAGCCGAGGTCACATAAAACAACTCAAACACCGTCTCAAACAAAC
>LUCG01213933.1:0-15975 GCA_001633085.1 Carthamus tinctorius | reverse complement strand
GTCCTCACGTTCACAACCAAAAAGTGGTTCACATTTGAACCCACCCCTATATATATATGTAGGAAAGTGAAAAATACATGAAAATATTTGAAATCGGGAACTGATCGTCACATCGGTTCAACAACAACAAAAAAACCCGATTTTTAAAACATTGAGAAATCCCACATCGAAGAAACTTGCAAACAAAATACCATTGTAAGTTTTATTTCATAAAATAACAATGGTAATTTTCAACAAACCACAAGGACTATCTTTGTACCTTACCCAAAACTTACATTTTGCATCAAGTCCCACATCGCAAGAAGTCACAAAAAGGATTGGTGTTGATAAACCCCAATTTCAGACCTCCAAATCGCCGGGCTCAGTAACGAGGGCCTGTGACCCAAGTGGGGGCATTAAGGCTAAACGGAGGGCGAAGAACTTGGGGACGACCGTGTGTTATCGAGGGTCTGTGGGGGGCCACTGGCTTGCTGTGTCGGACGCACGGCCGTGGTGACACGTCGAGACTGGTGCGGTTCACACCGTTCGTGAAGAAACCTCCTAGTTGAGAGGTCTTTGGATGCCAGCCATAATGAGAGATGGCTTGGTAGATTTGGGTATACGGAGAGAGTATAGCCCCCGCCGTTGAGAGATGGACTCTCCGGTGAATGGTCGGAGGTGAATGTGCCCTCCGACCGAGCCAGCCAGGTACCGCCCGTTCCCTCGGCCGTGGTTGATCCCTTCTAAGGCCCACGATTAGCTTTTTTGTCCTCGGGGGCCACAGGCCCCCAAGTCCCAAGATTAAGGCTAAACGGGTGGCGAAGAACTTGGGGACGGCCATGTGTTCTCGAGGGGCCTGTGACCCAAGTGGAGATTAAGGCTAAACGGGGGGCGAAGAACTTGGGGACGATCATGTGTTATCGAGGGCCTGTGGGTGGGGGCCACTGGCTTGCTGTGTGGGAGGCGCGGTCGTGGAGATTGGGGTGAGAGATGGGTTTGGTGAATGTGTCCTCCGACCGAGCCAGCCAGGTACCGCCCGTACCCTCTGCCGTGGTTGATCCCTTCTAAGCTCCACGATTAGCTTTTTTCGAATTGTTTGTAATTCAGATTTTGTTTGATTTTGAGTTCAGATCTTAGGATTAACTGATTTCTGTATTGATTGATACCTGTTGTGTTTATATATAAATATTAAATCGAAATTTTGCTTTGATTTTGAGCTCAAAATCTCGATTATTTGGAACTTGTAATTCAATAGAAACCTAAAATGCGTGTTTATGTGTTTAATTGCTTGTTCCATCTGTCTGTTTTTCGGTTGGATTACTGTTCGTATATTGCTAATTAACTTTTTCGTGTTACATGTGTGTATCTGTGTTTAATTGCTAGCTCTCTGTGGTTTTTTTTGTTACATGTGAATTGTTGGATATCATCTACAAACTTCAAGAGTTATGGTAATAGACTCTTTCACATTATGTTTAAATCTCATTAGATTCTCTGATCACATTTCTGAAGTGGTTGAATTAATGAATCACTGAAGTTTCACCTTTTCTTTTTTTAAAAATACATTGAGCTCTTAACTGATGGTGGTATCTTTGTGAAATAATTTGTTGTTTTGAGTATTTCACTCTTATTTGAATCTTAATTGTTGTTATCCTTGTGATTATTTTGCCATGTCACAAATTTTATTACTTCGCACAAGTTATCCACTCGAGCCTTCCCCCATAACACGGATAATGTCCAAGTTCTGAATCGAGTTGATTTGGGCTTGTCATAGTGAAATGCAGTTGTAACTAAATTCATGAACCGATGGTAAATTTAAGAGAAGGTAATAGACAAGCTTGGAGGAAGAATAGATGGACTTTTGTTTCAAGTGAAAGGCTTTTGGCCAAGCGATATCCGGGTTACTGGTAGAATCCAACCTGTATATTCACAAGGTCAAGGGTCCAAACCTCACCAAAGGTGAGGAGGTAGTAGGTGCATGAGTTTATTTGCCGTTGATATTTAATATCGTTTAGTGGCAACCATTGATCATTTTCTGAAAAGCCAAATATGGAAGAAAAAAAAGTTTGAAACCAAAAACAACTTGCATAGATTATACATGGCATGGCTAGAAAAAATGCCAGCTGAGTTACTACTTATCCTCTGATACATAATTGCTCTCAAGAAAAGGGTTGAAACCAAATAAGTTACATATATCATACATGGCCTGTCTAGACAAAAATGCCAGCTGAGTTGCTACTTATTCTCTGTTCAAGATTGTTCTCAATTATGCTAGAGCTTGACAAAATGGTCTGTTCATGGCTATTAAGCACCATGGTTCCGATCATGTTTCTTGTTCTAGAGCCATATAGCTCGCTCTTTGATGAGCATAGGGACCAGCTTGCCTTGAAGATGGAGGCTCATGATCTCATTGGCCCCACCGACCAGCTCCTGTCCTATAAAAACAGCTGGGACGCATGGCTTACGCCCCAAGGCTTTGAGTTCCCTCTCGATTAGCTGCCCATCTTGGTGTTCGTCAAGCTCGTAAACAGTTGGGTTTGCCCCAAAGCTGCTTATCAGTGTCCTGATGCTGTGGCATATACAGCAAGAGTTCTTGCTGAATATAACCACTGCTTTGTCAGTTACCAACCTCGGTATGATGGCCATTGCTAGTTGCTACTACCGGATAGCAGTAAGATATGAAGGAGATGGAGGAAGAAAAATGGTGGTAAGAGGCTTGTAATTAGAATGAGAACTGACCAGGTTTTTGTTGGAGGAACTTCAACTGTCATGGAGGCTATATATAGCTCAACCTGAGAACAAAAGAGGAGGGAAAAGTAGGTACAAGTAGTATTTGATAATTTCCTAGATTACCCTTTTAACACCGATCTTAAATGGAATGCCACTGGACCAAGATTGCAAATCTATGTAATAATATTCTAAAGATGATCTTGGTATCCTTTGAAATCGTTAAGGGATACACACACCGATCCCTGTTAAGTTTTATCTTTTCTTTGTATACACAACCCTCTGGAGGACTGGAATAGTCCTTGACTCCATCTAGATGCAAGCCTACTGAGAAGGGTAATATGGTAATATCATATCATTTAGTTATCTTGGAGCATCTGCTGTTGGTGGACAAAGTAGTTCCAATAAACCAATTGGGCAATCCTCCATCCCATACTAATATTCTTCTGCATCTTAATTGCACAATCTGAAAGCCACATAAAGCAAATATTTGAAGAAAGATATGCTTATCACCGGTGGGGTCCTTTGATTAAATGACCTTTTGACATGTTCTTTTGAAATCCACGACCTTCGTACAAGTTTGAGAATCTCACTGCTTAACAGAAGAAAACAGTCGTGGATTTAAGTTTCTTTGTCAGGTCATTTAGCTAAATAAGCCATCAGTACTGGTAATAAGACATATAATCGAGATGATTAAATCAAATGGCATCCATACAAGTAGAACGAAAGTTTTGCATGCGAACATATTCTTATTGATTTTTGTATCTTTGAGTGCTTGATCAAAATATTATGCTTATCGTCAAGTGATTTTTTTTGCTAACTATACTAGTTTAGTCACTACACAAGCTTCAAGTTGGCCTATGCACTATTAACATACTGTTAGATTTGTGCCATCCAAGGAATCAGAACAGCTAAAGTAAAAAGATCTTATCAACCGAGAATGTCCTTGTACTTCCTGTTTAAGCAGTCGACATTTTAATGAATGGTCACAATTCAAAAGTACACTCTTGTTTAAGAGGTGGTCTATTTGAAATTTTGAATTAACGATAAAGATGTAATTATTCCTTTCCTGCAGGCACTCTGAATTTTCTAGAGAATTTGGCGTCTATCTTGTTCCATAGTGATCATTCTCATATGCTCACTTTTCTTCTCTTTCCCATTCTTTTCCATCAAATCAGAATCATGGGCATGGGATACATCTCCATCTTACATTCCAAGGATAATGTATAAAACCGTACAACAAGGTAAATACCTTTGTTATTTCCTGGTGTTAGATATAGCCACGTATATGCAGACCAAAAAGCCAAAAGAAAAAAAAAACAGGATGAGTTGAGTTCTGAACTTGGAATCAATTTGTACAACAGCCCGTAGACGATGCTAAGGGACACTTGTATATAGGGTCACCGACTTACATGATATCTGCCTCACTAAATTAAACTCCTACATGCTAAACAGTCTAGCAAAACACATGTTCTATCTTTTGGGATTCCATACCGTTTCCCTTTTTTTGTTGTCCATATATAATTACTTAAAAATGCATTTAACGTTTGTCTATTATGAAGTTTGCGAGCTAGCTACTTTTGAAGAGATAATCTGTTATTGGCTAATATGTTAATCTGTACCTTTTTACACGTTATCCTTATGATTTTGACACATGAACACCAGATCAACATTTCTATTTTCTTATTCGGTTTATATCTGAAAAGTGAAATGTATATGGGTGGATATAAATAGAAACGCGTAGTCGAGTCCTGGCATCCCCGTATCTTTAAGATTTTGCAGATTGGTGGGCTTGTTATTCCCTCGCCTTTTCCGCTTCCAGAAAAGGACAAAGGACTGGCAATGCAAAGTTTTATATTTTCCCTTTGTTGCTTTTTTCTAGGTGCTGGTGAGATAAGACAAGATTCCTTCAAGAAAAAGTGGGGTTTAGATATCAGATTATGATATAACATACATACCTAAAACACATTCATAAAATTGTTAATATTTTTTTCTGGCTTGAGAACTATTTCAGAATTTCTTCTTTTCACTTGAAGATCTTTGTTCTCAAAATCTCTGATCAAGATAAGCAATGAATTGTGAAACCCATGAAGATTCCAGCATCTGTTATTTATCTTGGTGATCTGTTCTTTTCTGGTTAATCGGATCACATGGTTTTTTTTTATCTCCAAGTAGTCGTAGATTTTCTTCTTGCATGTGACTTGTTAAGATGTGCGGTTGTTTTGGGGTTGTCTAGGAGAATAACCTTTTGACATCTATTTTGAAATGCATGACCTTCTGACAGGTTATGAGGCATTCTTGTGTTAGGAAGAGACATTCTTCAGATAGGTGGATGCATTCTTAAATCCGCTAGAAGGTCCTGCATTTAAAAATAAACGTCATAAGGATTACCCATTGTTTTGTGTGTGTGTGCAACATGTGGTTCTATACCACTTAAGATATCATCGTGTTCTTCTAGTTTCTGGGTAGTTATTGTCCAACAGTTATGATTCCAAATGAATTAGTTTTTCTAAGACACCCGGCCTCACTAAATTTCACACAAAGGGACATAGAAATAAGCTTTTATGGATTAGAAATATCTTCTGAAGTTTTACAGAAAGACATGGGGAGGATTAGATAATGAATTTGAGATAACATAATTGAAAATGCTGAGTTGAGGCCAGTTATTCCTCAAAGTTCAAAGAAGAATGACACTAAACTAACGGCCCTTATAACTGATCAGGCAAAGTGTGATATCGTATATTTGGATGGGAGGGTTTATCTCCAAAAAACTGACAACATAAAGAAATACCACGAAAGGACAGATAGAGAACTGTAAGTGGAATGCAGACCAACGCCAAGTAGTGTGTTATCAGGTTCTTTTATAATCCATAACCTTCTGACAGGTTTGAGAATGCCACTTCCATCCATACACAAAAATTCCTAGAAACTTGTACTTAAAAGCACTTGTGAGGAGGCCATTTTAACTAAATAACCCATAGTATTGTGTACTGAAAGGAAATCCATATAATATTCCATCATTTATTGATGTTAACCAATTGTTACCGACCACAAAACGATCATTGAATAATATGCCTTAACTCGTAACTCACTTTTGTTGAAGAACAGAATTGCATATTTTAGTTCAAGCAATCATGCATCTCAGTTACTTCAGGTTGCAGTACTCTTAAGTCCTCTCGGTAGTTCCCTATTAGTTGGATTCACGGTCAGCTAAAAGACGGTAATAACCCTTGTAGTACTAGTAGTAGCATTAGCCAAAACACCAATGTTGCATTTGTTGACATTTTCTTCCCCTTTTCCTATAATTTGATCTAGTGTTTCTAATTAACTTACATAGCCACTACAATATGATCAGGTTTCTTTTGTTATTTTTGAGATGGGTTCATCCCTTATTTTCAGCTTCACTACTACAGTGTGGGGATATATAATATTGTATAAAAACCAGATCGGATTTGCTTTCCTGGCATTGAAAATATACATCAAAACACAATAACAACTTCTATAAAACGTCGTATCACTTGTTGCTTCTCAAAAGTAGGAAATTACGTGGGGAATTTTGCACATGCATACATTGTCATGGACTCGTAAAAGCAGAAAAGATGGCCAAAAAACAACTTTACTTTCCTGCTCTAACAACTGCTGAAGCATCAAACTGCTTCTATAGTTGTATTAACGTAATTCTACCTCTATAACGTAAAATCTTGATATTCTTGAATACGTTTCACTAAACCCATATAGCATTAGATCTCAGGAGCAACGGAACCAGCTGACCCTGAACATGAAGGGTCATTATCTCGTTGGCACCCCCAATCAGCTGCTGCCCTATATACACAACTGGTACACTTGGCTTACACCCTAATCCCTTGAGTTCCTTCTCTATTTGCTGCCCCTTTGGATGCTCATCTAGCTCATAAACAGTGGGATTTGCTCCAAAACTGCTTATCAATGTCTTGATGGTGTGACACATGCAGCAAGAGCTTTTGCTGAATATGACCACCGATCTTTCATTCACCAACGCTGCAACCATGGCCATTTCTGAAGATTTTAGCAATAGATGTATAGAAGCAAGTGCTAACTTTGGTAGAAGAAGTCTTGATGAGTGATAGCTAGAGGCGATATGTAGAAAACTAGGCTTGTTGGAATGTCTAGATTTTGTTGTGAGTAAACCAAACTCTTGCTAATGCTATATATAGATAATAGGCCTTGCAATTGTTGGGTTGATGTGGTTGCTTGGCACTGAAAAGGATAGATTCTTTTTTTCTCTGAAAGATACTACAGTATCATTCATCGGGCTTCACAATTGAAAGATCATTAGCATAGTGTAGTATAACAAGTTGCTTCTCCGTAGATTGATATGCACGGTAGCATCTTGCATCATAAATGACATCCTTAACCTTGATGCATACTTTAAGAAGTCATGTGCTGCAATGTTTATGAAGGGTCAGTATGGTAATTATGCATGTGAACATGCATGGTTGTCTATTCATATTTCCCCCCAAAGCATCTGTGCTGAGGTGGAGGAAGATGTCATGCCAATCGGGTAGACGCCCTTTCTTTCTCATAGCAAGATTCTAGTAGGAAGAAGGTTAACAGTGCCCAACCACCAAAAAAGATTTGGTAGCCCTTGGAGTGATTAGAAAAGTGAGCATTTAGAAAAAAAGTTCGATCAAGTAGTTGTGCATGAAAAATATCAAATATGATGAAAACCAATCGACAACCAATCAAATACCTAACATAACTTTAATGTGCACAAAAACTATTTCACATCAAGTGATTCGTTGCGAATTATGCCCTGCTTAGGCATCAAATGTTGGGTTATAACTTTGAATATAACAATTGATTTGTGATGACATAAGTTCCAAATCATGCCGATTTACGTCTTTTTAACCTGGTTGCTGGTCATTAACTTGTGAGTAATATCAGGAACCCCGCCTTCTGAGAGACTATTAATATCTTGCATCCTATTTCATAACCAACTGGAAACTGGCAATTTGTTGGAGGACTTTCGCAATCCAAGTAAGAACTCACATTTACCTGATGAGCAATATGCATGGGCATTTTAGCCCATGAAGATCTCTATTTTTATGTTAATCCATCAAGCCGGTGACGGTGTAGGATATTGCAAATTTATTTTTTAATTTACATACAGTCCCGACGTGCTTGGTCTCCAATTCGAAGAATGTGGTGGAAAAATTAAGTTTATTTCGTCCACCTTTGCATTACATCCTATGGTGATAAAAGAAGAATCTTATGTCCAATGCAGTAGATAGAATCCGGTATTAGATACTGACATCTTTCTGCAGCCTTAAGAAGGAAAGAATAATGATCTGGAGGTAGAATTTGCATAAGCGACTCAAAACGAAGCGAAGGGCCATTTAACTTCTGTCGCTACACTACCACAGTATAGGGCCCTTCGAAAAATCCTAAACTTATGTTGATATACTTCTTTAATTTATTTGAGTGCATTTGCTTGGATATTATTTTTAGAATGGCACATAATCTTGAAATTTTGAACTGCTGATACTGTTCAGGTACTATATGAAGCAAAATACCCCTTCCGTCCCGAAACAAACGTCCATGATGAAAAAGGCACATAGTCTTAGAAGATATGTAACTATTACACTTTTTAGTTAACTAAATGACGATTTTACCCTTAATAATAGAGAGAGCGCGCGTAATGAATTTCTCCTCTCATTATCAAGGGTAAAATTGGAAAGCAGGCTTACTTTTGAAAGTGGACACTTATTTTGGGACAGAGGCGATATTACTTCGTCATATTTTTTTCTTGGGGTGGTCGTAGAGGAAAAATACGTAGGGGTGGAGCATATCATAACTGCTATGTGTACAGCCACATCTTTGTATTTATCTGCATGTCTACGTGGCTGTTTAACATCGAGTCTTGGCATACGTTAGGCTCACATTTGGTGTGCTTTTATGATAGTATTCTTAATGCAAATTGATTGGTTCTTTTATCCCCGTCTCACTCTCTTCTTTATTTACGTAAGATCTGCTTCTCTTAGGAGACAAACTGGAAAATGCGAGGATCATTTGTACACTTGGTGTGATGCTTGCATATATGCTTGAGCACTAGATGGAAATATCACCTAGGAAAAGAAATTTCAGGAATAAAATGTACATCATATTATGCTTACACCAATAATACATGCCGACAATGACACTGGTAGGGACCTACATAGGAGCATTACGTGGCACGGGCAATCGATTCATGATCTGTTGTCGTAATGAAAAAAAAATTACCATTTTCCGAAGGGTGACCACCGTATTGTTTTGTTGGGTGCCCTTATATTTTTTGAAGCTGAACTTTTGACACAAGTCTTTAATGGCGAAGTTGGTAAAAGTTGCTGCTGTTGTACGAAAGGCCCGTGTTTGAGTCCCACTTCAGTCAAATTTCTTTGGGGGGTGTTTGGTTAGAGGTATTAAGCAGTAATCAATGGGAATGATGATAAAAGAAACTGTTTGGTTTTTTATAGATATAATGGGCTGATTCCCTTCCCCCAGAAGCCCAAAACTTCACTCCTGATTAAACTGAGGGGATGTCATTTTCATTTTCATTTTCATTCCCATTTTCGGCTTAAATTTTGGTGTTTTTATATGCCTTTTGTGTTCTTAAAAAAATTTGTACATAGGACTGGAACGTAGGTTTCGTTTGTGCAAGGACAAGAAACCAACCAACGCATCTGTACTAAAGTTATGAAAATTTTAATTTCTATAGATTTTTTTTATAGTCAAATCGTGCCACCACTTAAAAGAAAAATCTGGGTCTGCCTTCTGCATGACACCTCCTTTTATCAAATCTATTGCTTGAAGACTACTATTTCTCTAGCCTGTCCTTCCACTTGGAACATATATCTTGCTATCGAGATCTTGATATTTATAGTTAACAAAAATGAATAAGTTAGGTAATTATTCTCTATCTTGAATGTTGACATGATCGTGTAGAATTAGGTTTCATTTAGTTCACCGGTGCTTGTCTTGGGTAGGTCGATTTGTAAGCACCTTTACTTTGTTCCATTTAATATCTAGGCATAACACATCATGTTCTTGTGTAACGTGTCAACTAATGGGGATAGATTATGAATGGACGTTGTTTGCTCCCTTCGTCCCAAAAGAAATCCGCATAGTTAAAAAGGCACAAGGTTTTAGAAATGTGTAATTATTATACTTTCTAAGTAACTAAATGACAACTGTATCCTTACTGATATAAGGAGTGAAGAATTTCTACATCTCATAGTTAAGAGTAGAATTGGAAAACAGACACTTATTTTTAGAGTGGGCACTTAATTTGGGACGAAGTAAAATAGACACGTGGACACTTATTTTCGGACTTTGGGAGTATTTTTTTCTCCGGACTTTAACTGCAGCCACAGGGAATCTTTTTTTACCCGAATAGCAGAACAAGCTTTCTAGAAACTGAGTTAACAACACAAATATGCGATTTTTCAGGTGATGGTGTTGTTACGAGTTGAAACGAGCCAAAGAAGCTGTGAAAGAGGTTTTGTTTTCTGGTTTAGCCTGTAAGTTCACTTTTTATCAGGCAAGATTTTATCATATCTTATAACTTCTTTATTTTCTTCCATTCCCATGGAGAGGATTTAATCTCTTTTCTTCTTTCCAAGATTGTTATGTATTTTTTGAGTTTGTATTCTTGGCAATATCAAAGGTTTACAAACATGGAAATGTTGCTGGTTTATGACTAGTTTTCGAAGCAAGTTTTTTGAAGCTTTAAAAGGTCACTTATGGATCAATACAAGCAATCAATAATATCCAGCACCTGTGATGCGCTAATAGATCATGACTTATCTAGAAGAATCGTTGGCTCATTCTGATTGGCCATAAGTGAATAACTAGGAAATTCTCATAACTTTACTGCGATTCTTAAATAGTAATCGTCATCGAGAATAATGAAATAGAGGCTTTTATTTTATGCCCGAGAGATTCTATCCGATAGTGACTGCATAGTTAAAGTTTTCAATGCTAGTTGTTGTTGCTATTTTCTTGGTGCCCCACTTCCCAGATGTACACTCTGCAGTGCAGTATCCCATAATTTACTAGAAACAATAACTTGTCAACAAGACTTCTTCTTTTTCTTGAAGAAGAAAAGCAATAGTACCCATTAAGATGGTTAGGTTATAGCTTGTTTATTAAGCTCATTCTTCTGATTGATATTTATAGTTCAGAGGACAACCAGAAAGTGGAAGGGAATAGTATAGATTCTTTTCTTTTACACATCAGAAGGATGAAATGGAACCAGATTTGGCTGCTAAGAAAGAGTTGTTTCTAAATTTGATATTGTTTTTTTTTTTGACTTGGCTAACCTATAACGTTGGAGTGAGAAATTCTCTAGATTGACTTATTCATTGTCATGGACCGCTA
The DNA here is from genome assembly GCA_001633085.1 of Carthamus tinctorius. Taxonomy (NCBI): domain Eukaryota; kingdom Viridiplantae; phylum Streptophyta; class Magnoliopsida; order Asterales; family Asteraceae; genus Carthamus; species Carthamus tinctorius. The sequence continues at coordinate 4,878 of LUCG01213933.1, read as the reverse complement.
CCATTTTTTGCACCTCCAAGAGTTTTTAATAGATTGTTTCTTCAAAAGTTTGCCTTGAGAAATTTAAATATTTGAATACTTAATTAAAGAATATATTCCCACTTTCCCAGAACATTAAGTTATTATTATTATTTGATGCAAGGAACAAGGCCTCAGATTAGTCTAAATCTATCTATGGGATTGTTTGGTTGGTTTTCCATTAAGTCCTGTATGGATAAAGTTGTCTGTATAGATTAGGAAAATTTTGGGATTGGGTTTTTCTTTATACATGGAAGGAGTTATTTTCTAATTGACAGGGGGGATGAGTTAAAAACCTGTCTTTCTGCATAAAGCTCCCCCATAGAAGCTTACTGAATAAGCTACTTTCTATATCATTAAGCCACCACCGAACAGTCATGTGTAGCTGACTGAATAAGCTGTGAGTCCTATTAAGCTCTAACAAACACACCCTATGATTAATATGACTCTTTATTCATACGGGCATCACAAGCGGATTTGCCATTGTGGGTAGGAAGAGATACCGTGTGTCAACTTGATTACAGCACATAAGATTGTTTTCAAGCAAATCATCAGGAGCATTATTCTTATCCAGACAAATATCCAAAAAGAACTTTTCTTTTACACATTTTAGGATTAAACAATGCAATCGATGACCCTCGGTATCCCCTATATAAGAAACGATACAACCTCAAAGTCTACCAAGATAAGCCTTTCAACCACATCTTAGCATAGCATTTGCACTTATTTCTTCGGTACACTATACATTTTTCTAAATGGATAGAGTTAAAGACTTGGCCTCTAAGAAAGCTGCAGTGATCTTCACCAAGAGTTCTTGCTGCATGTGCCACAGTATCAAGGCACTGTTCTACGAACTTGGTGCAAGTCCTGCTATTCATGAAGTTGACCATGATGCCGATATGGAGTGGGCCCTACAACGCCTAGGTTGTAATCCTGCTATCCCGGCAGTGTTTATAGGCGGTAAATACGTAGGCTCAGCCAGAGATGTCATTTCCCTTCATGTCGATGGATCACTGAAACAAAAGCTTATTGAAGCAAGAGCTATCTGGTTCTAGCTGATAGCAACCATAAAGAAAAATAAAAATACCATTTTCGGGCTTTTTTATGTTATAGTAAGATAAGATAACCAATTAGCTCCCACATCATGTTAGAATAACATGACTGTAACTGTAAGTGTATTAAGAGCTACTCTTTTTTGCCTGCTCTCTTCACTGTACATAAAGGAGCAACACTTTGTTAACTCTGGCTTCTTATTAGTCTTCAAGATTTATAGTTTATTGTGGTTGTTGCTTTCTTTATGTTATTTTGATTATGGGATAGCAGTGATAAATATGATTAACTGCACTTTTTAAGGTGTATTAAGCTAGCAAAATAAAGAACTTCTAATCTGATGATCTGATACCTTTTGGCAGAGAAATTAACAAGTGAATAATCTGCCCTTACTGCCAGCAATAATCAAAGAAAGGTGATGTTTTTTTTACCTTATGGTTAAATAATAATGAGTTGCTGCTGACCGCTAGGTGTTGTTTTGTGGCGTAATGGGTTGAATAGGCTGTATGGCTGAAGGGCAAAATAGTCATTTCTGTCATGCAGATGGTTAAAAATAATGTGTTGCTGCTGATCACTAGGTGTTGTTTGGTTGTGGCTTAATGGGCTGAATAGGTTGTATGGCTGAGGGGTAAAATAGTCATTTCTGTCGTGCAGATGGTTAAAAATAATGTGTTGCTGATGATCACTAGGTGTTGTTTGGTTGTGGCTTAATGGGCTGAATAGGTTGTATGACCGAGGGGGTAAAATAGTCATTTCTGTCATTCAGATGGTTAAATAATAATCTGTTGCTGCTGACCACTAGTTGTTGTCTGGTTGTGGCTTAATGGGTTGAATAGGTTGTATGGCTGAGGGGTAAAATAGTCAGTTCTGTCGTGCAGATGGTTAAAAATAATGTATTGCTGCTGACCCCTAGGTGTTGTTCGGTTTTGGCTTAATCGGCTGAATAGGGTGTATGGCCAAGGGGTAAAATAGTCATCTATTTCACTCAAACGGTTTATTCAGCACAACAACCGAAACAAAAAAGCTTAATTCATACAGACAACTTAAATCCATACATGGCTTAATGGAAAAACAACCAAACAACACTTTAGTTTCACTTGAGTTGGGGTGGTGAACATCATTACCATTTGACTTGGTGCTTTGACTTTTCACCCACAAGTCTTTTCCCCTGAGATACCAACATTATTGACTTATTGTGAGTCACCTCTTAGGCTCTTACACACACTTGACCATCGACTTCGGTTATAATTCGAATTTAACCATACCCTGTGATACGTTTTTTTTTGGAAAGGTTCATCTAGGTTTTGCCTAGATTACATCCTTGGCAATTTGGTAATTAAATTACGGCCGTCTGAGACTAAGCCTGGCCACAATTGTTGCGTACGCCTGGAATTGAACCCTGGGCAGATGAGATATTTCACCACATCCCCCAGGGCCTCAACCAGTACACCACAACGCTTGTGGTTCCCCGTTATATGTTTGTCTTATCAAGTCCTTGAACAATATAAGATTTCATTTTTGGTCGTAAGATTTCTTCAAGTAGAGGTGAGTCCGAGGGTATGAATATGATTATTATTTGAATTCGACTCAAGATCAGACATAGATTATAATCTCAACCTCAAGTTTGATATAGGTAAACTCAACTAAACTCAGAATCTTTCATGAAATCATGTCAGTGGAATTCCTAGAATTATAGGTTCTTGGAGAAAATTAAAATTGTAGAAACAGAGAAAATCAGCTTATATTAAAGGAATATAAGTTATGAACTTATTAGTATGTAAGATTTGAAATTTAACATATTAATCTTATCATGGAAAACAAAATGAGCTTTAGACCATTTCCACAAATCGAATATGTTTGGAGCCTTACTCGAGAACTTACGCTGTGTTCTAATGAGTACAAGATATGCGAGAGTAGACATCTTAAGGTTGCAAGCTTATCGATATAAATCAAGGAATATAAGGCTGTGTTTGGCAAAAATAAGCTAGCTTATAAGCTAGTTGATAAGCTAGTCCATCCAAACATGTACCATAAGCTAGCTTATTGAAACGCTGCTTGATGTAGGTTTTAAGGAGCTTTTTGTAGCATTTTCTAGTTATACCCTTATTAATATTAATTATTATGCCCCAATATACCCTTTTTGGTCATTTTACATACTCATAAGCTAGTTTTTGCCAAACATAATTTATTCATAAGCTAGCTTATCAGCTACTGGCTAGCTTATTAGTCAATAGCTAGTTTATCAGCTATCAGCTAGTTTGCCAAACACAGCCTATATTTAGCTACTTGTGAAAATGAGTGTAGACCATTTTCACGAGTACAAAATATGTGAGAGTAGACATCTTATGACTGGTTTCCATTACCAACTAAAATTGCAAGAGTCTTCCAGTGCTGTGGCGGATTGGTTATCGCTCGGGAGGTTCATAGCGCCCTAACCGAGTTCGAGCCTTCCCGTGCGCATGCCTGGGGACATTTAAGTGGGGCCATGTTTAGCCCCCAAAATTGCCGGGGATTAGTTGGGCTTTGACCCGGACACCCTTCCAAAAAAAAACTAAAATTGCAAGAGGGCTTTGAAATTTAACAGGTTTAAGAAATTTTCTCTTCTCAAGGGCTTGTCTTTTAGAACTTAACCCTCCAAACAGCAGACATTGTGCTAATTATCATGCAACAGCAGCAACAAGAGCTTCCAAAGAAGGGGCAAAAGTGTTTCAGTGCTACCCCCCTCTTTTTCTTTCAAAAAAGGGTAATTCTGAAACTTCAGTATCGTTATATATATGTGGGTCGGGTTTAGGGAAAACCCCAAAAAAGTCGAAAGTTAAGGAACACCCTGGTAACGTTCATCTGGACAGTATGCACATGTGCATAGGAGTAATTTGTAACATGCACATGTGCATATTATGCACACATGCATGAAAACAAAAAAAAACAACTTTAATTACTTGTATGCACATGTGCATACAGTCGTCTAAATGAACGGTTACGAGGACCTTCCTCAGTTTTTCATTTTCTAGGATCCTGAAGGCTTGTGTTTCTTGTAGGGTATGGATAGATGGTCGTAAATCATATGCAAGCAAGAGTACGAGATCTGATATACACTCGTTTAACAGGCTGCATAACCTGCCCATTTTCGTAGATCTCTTATAAGCATTGAAGTATGAAGGTGAGTGTCATCAACAACACATATAGTAGCATACATGCATCCCGAAAGGGTCCTTTGGTAAAATGACTTTTCGACAGATTTAAAAGAATAAAATAAAATCCATGACCCTATCTTTAGACAGGTTTTAGAATGCCACTTCCATACACAAAGAATGTGTATAAGCCTGTTAGAAGGTCATGAATTTAAAAGGCACTTGTCAAGAGATCATTTAGCTAAATAACTCCGTCCTATCCTCAACCCTGATATTGCTTGTGCATATAGTCATCTAGACTCAAGTTCGGGGAGAAACCACAAAAAAATGGAAAACTAAGGAACACCTTAATAACCGTTAACCTGTATAGTATGCACATGTGCCTAATACCATACAACTGAATAGTTATCAGGATGTTCCTTAGTTTTCATTTTTTTTTTTTTGGGTTTCCCCTGAACCCAACCCATCTAAACCCCTTTCCCTTATGTATCAGGTCAATTATATAAAAAAAAATCAAGATTCATGGACATTTTTTATTTTTTTCACAAAGCCCTCTTAGTATGTCATCAAGTTTAGACTCATTAGTAAATAGGCAAAATATATACACACACGCATATAGGTTCAAACGAGAAACATAACTTTTTAAGAGAACGTGAGAAGCAATCTCAGCCACTCATCC
>LUCG01213871.1:0-15108 GCA_001633085.1 Carthamus tinctorius | reverse complement strand
TGTTGCCGCCGGTACCGGTACCGGTGCCGGTCTCGGTACCGTCCCATAGCGGATGGCCTTATATCTAACTGAAAATTGACCAATGTGCTGAACGAAATCTTATTGGGCCAGCAAATATTTCATGATTACTCCAGTCGGATGTGTTCTTTTCTTGCCTGCCCATTTTTTCGTTTCACCATAGCCGCTCTTGCTTCTTATCGTTCCTCCTCGTCAGTCCTGGCTCTCCTCCCACCATTCCTCGATCCTCCTCCTCCTCCATCGTCTCTCTCGGCCCTCCGGCCTTCTCCCTCGCTGCTCACGCCAACCACTCCAAAAGGTGTATTTCAATAACCCTTAACAAGTCTGCCCTAATTTTTTGATTTCATTTTGGTGATTCCATTTTGAAAACAAATCTGCCCAAATTTTTTGATTTCATTTTGGTGATTCCATTTTGAAAACAATCTATAAATCTATCCGGTATCTGTTAATTTAAATTTGTGGAAACCGACAAAAGTATTGTCTAAGAATTTAGGAAACAAGTTTGATTCTAAAGAAAAAGATATAATGCTTCTGGGTCTTCATCTTTGAGTCTAAAGATGAAAAGACTTCAAAATATGTGACAATGGATAGGGAGGGGGTAAGAGTGATGATGATTTAGGAATGAAGAAGAGGGTAAGAAGATAAAAAAAAGGGCAATTTTGAATCACCTGTAATTGTGCTTCATGTTGGTTTGGAAATTTGAAGAACCCACCAAGATTCATGTGGGATTGGAGACGGTTTTTTAGCCTTTAGATGGATTGATTCGGTTAAAATGATTGATAATAGAAATGTTTATATTTTATTTGACATATAGTTACGAAAAAGGGATAAATAGTCTTTTTGTGGTTGGTAAGCACTTACCAGAAAACACTTGGTAAACATTTACCCAGATAGCACTTACCCAGGACAACATTTACGAGGGTCGGCGCTCTTACGCGGATCAACACTTACCCGGTAAGAGCAAGTAAACGGCCCTAAGTTTCAACTTCATTTACGGTCTTTTCTTTGTGTATTGACGACTTTTTTTTTTGAGCGACAAACTGTAACACATACACACGTTCCTGGGGTATCCGGGATCCAAAGGCACCCGACTAATCTCCATCGACCACGACCCAACCCAATTAAGGGTACTACCACTATGTGGCAGATCCATGATCTGGATATCGCTACATGCTCACCAAGGGTTCGAACCCAGGTAGTCAGGGATACCATTCACTGACCTTCCCAAGATGTTATCTTACCACTGGGATAGACATGCTTTGATTGTGTATTGACGACTTGTTCGAGATTCAAACTGATCAGGGCTCAAATAGGGACCAACTGTTAGCGCATTTGAATAATTGAATGTTTCATATGCAGTTTTTCCTTTCGAAAAGAGACCCTGAATAAAACTAAACACATCTATCCAGCTTACCTAGCCTGAAGGTAAAGTGTAGGGGTAAGACCTTACATCTCTCCCATACAGATCTTATCTATGTCTTGAGAGACAAATAGATTGTTTCTAAAAAGACCTTTAGCTTGTGAAAATACAAACCTATCTATATAATGTAGATTTGGTGCTGGAATTCTGCCGGAATGCAACACGACTCCTGTTGCAAAGAAGATGAGTAAGGAAGCTATAAGTTATGCAACTATGGATCTCACGTATAAGTCCAATTCTCACTGAGGATGAACAACGAAAACACCCTTAAGATGCAAATGTTGGGAAGTCAGAGTTACACAACCCACTTGACTGCAAAAAGGAAATCTATATTCTTTTCCCTTCATAAATTTGTTGCAGATTCGAATAAGTTTTTCAAAAGCTAGGTTAAAAGTGAAGGTATGACTTATCGAACAAAGTTTTCCGAATATAATTATGATTGTATAGTTCTACAATTTTTTTTATAAAAATGATTAACGAGCATGACTTTTAATGTGTAGTCAATTTATTTCTGCGAAGAACCACCTTTACGTTGTGGCTTTTAAAACAGAGAAAAAAAAAGAAATGGTTATAAAAGAAAGAAAATGAAAATTTTCATTTATATTCTCGAAAAGGAAGGATAGAAAAAGAAAAAAATGTATTCTTAAATTGAAATATGTTATTTTTATAAATATACCCTTTAAAAATATACATTTTATTAGGGGTGTGTATCGGGCAGTTACGGTCGGGTTCGAGTTGAACAAATCGGATATCCGAAATAATCGGGTTGGAAAAATGGAACCCGGATACTAACCGAAAATTTCGGATATCCGACAATTTCAGTATGGTCGGGTTCGGGTTAAACCCATATATCCGAAAATTTCATTAAGCCATTTAGTGTCTATATCGTTAAGCTACCGTCTAAGAGTCTAAAACAACTAGAAATCAAAATATCAAATCAACCTTAAAGAATAAAGATATTAGAATCAACCTTAGAGATGAGAGGGTTTGAGAGATTCGAGACACGGAGGTTGTGTATTTCCCTTCGCCGGAGGTCGTGACGTCGTGTATTTCCCTTCGTCGGAGGTCGTCTGACTTCGAGACACGCAGACAATAGGTTTGAGAGATGAGATGAGAGGGTTTGAGACTTTGAGAGATGAGAAGAAATACAATAGGTTGCGTTCGACGTGAAGTCGTGAAGAGAGACAGTAGGGTTTGAGAGTCTTTGAGTCAAAATCAAGAGATAGTGAGAGACAATAGGTTGCGTTTGTTTGAGTTTGAGAGGTGATGCTGAGGTATCTGACTTTCAAAATCAAAAGGAAGGATATTAGGACATTAGGTATTTGGATTTTAGGGGAAAATATAAAAAAGTTAAAAATAAAATGGAAACTCGGGTTGCGGGTCGATTCGGGTTGGAGCTGAGGGTCCGAAACCGAACCTACACTTACATTTTAATTTCGGTTTAGGTTCTCGAGTTCGGGTTTTTTGGGAAATTTTCGGGCGGGTTCGGTCGGGTTGATTGGGTTATGTCGGTTTATGCTCACCCCTACATTTTATAATGAAATGTTGGGTAGTTTTGCAATTTTAATAATTTGAGTAATTTTTTTAATTAGTTTTAATTTCCTTTCCAGCAATGTTTGGGAGGAAAGTTTTGGAAGAAAACTTATTATTATCATTTTGTTTTCTTTTCTTTCTCTCCTAAAAAAGTTTAGAGAACACGATTCTTTTTTACTTGCCTCCTACTTCTTTAGTAAAATGAGTTTCTGAGTACACAATGTTAGAATGCAATATGAAATCAAATACACGTTACTTTATAAAACGCCATTAAAAAACAACTCTCTTGGGGAAGTTTAGATTGCGGCTTAAAACATTTTGGAAATAAAGTTCCAACAATGAAAGTGATATCAATGCAAAATGGAACGCGATAGAAAAATATCGAGAATATATAGCATAGGTTACTCGTTAACGTAATTGATGTTTAAATAGTTATGAAAGGCTTCTATTAGGACAAAAAATGAACTATGGAGACAATACTAAGTATAAAAAATCATCATTCTTTTTGTTGCTCCTGCTCTTTATTATTGAGTTTAATAGTCTCTCATATAGAATCATTGATTCTATGGAAAACATAAAATTGTTTTAAACCGAAAGCACCCTGATGATAAGAAGACTCTAAATCTAGTGTTAAAAAACGTGAAGGATTGAGTCTTGTTCAAAGCATAAATTAGGCAAAAGTTGTTTAAGTAGACTAGCTAGAGAAATAGGTAAAGGAATTTTTTTAAACTATAAATATTTGGATTTTACTTTTTTAATTCAGGGTTATAATAATTAACAATCAACTTTAATCAGAGTTATAATTAAAAAAGTGTCAAAAACTCCTCATAAGTTACCTACAAGCTAGTTTTTATATGCATCCAAACAATTACTAAAAAATATTGACTAGCTTACTTTTGCCAAACAATGCCTAAGGCGGCGATTGTTTTTTAAGAGGGATTGAAGTCTGATTCCACTTCTAAATTTTAAGTAGTGGTGCTGAAGTTTGAAATCTAAATCTAAAAGACTGTTTGTTTTTTGTAAACTGTCAAACATTTGAATCTGATTTTTAAGGTACAACAATATGGGTTGAGCATCCACCATGTAAATATGGGTTGTAAACTTTTGCATATCAAACGTAATTGGTTGATACATGGTGAAATTTTGAGTACCGATTGTATTTGGTTCATATATGATACCAGACATTTACAATCTCCCATTTCCTTCCTTTGTAATACAACACATAGAAGGTTCTTCATGCCATGAACAAAATATATATAGACATTAAATGGTATATTTTCAACAATTTAGGAATTAAATATAGGGTTAAGTACATGGTAGTGTATCGAACTTGTCACGTTTTATCATTGTACGTACTCAACTTTAAAACTTACCGATTAATGTACCGAACTTGCTAAAATAACCATTGTATGTATCCAACTTTATCAAAAACCTACCATTTAATGTATCCAACTTGTCACGAAAGTGTATCCAACTTGTCATGAAATACGTTAAATGACAATTTTAGCAAGTTCGGTACATTAATCGGTAAGTTTCAAAGTTAAGTATATATAATGATAAAACGTGACAAGTTCGATACACTTCCATGTACTCAATCCTTAAATATAATGTTCGTGATGCATTAACTAGAAAAACAACCATTGGATACAGTGGCATAAGGCAAAGGAGATGCAAGTTCATCCCAAACAAAGCTAAACTTCATTTATATGCCAGTTTTAGTTCGCAAAAATTCAAAATTGACATACAAACATTATTTTATAACCAATATTTGTTAAAGAAGAAGCAACAAGTTCATCCAAAGTAGAGCTAAACCCTTTGATAGATAATTCAATCAAAAGAACAAATAATTGAATAATATCAATGCACCAATTTCAAACCAAATCCGAAGTATATAGAACATTACTTTTGAGAGAGAAACAAATCGATTGGAGAAACAGAGTCGAGATCCATTGAAGGAATAGCTTAGGTCGATTGTTCAGTCCATTCGAAAGTGAGAAGTCAATCTTGCTTCAATTTGATTTGGTAGAAATTGATTTTAGAGTTGAGAAGTCGATCTTGCTTCTATTTGATTTGGTAGAAATCTAGGTGCTTCAATCTCTGATTTAGTGTCGTATAACATATGAAGGAAGTGACTTTGATAAAGTGAAAAAGTGGAAGAAAAAGTGAATTTACACTTTATCGGTCAAATCATTTTAAGTAATAAGTGGGTTTGAATGTAAAAAAAAAACATTTAATTTGCAAATATCTTATTGATTAAAACGTTTACCCCAATTAAGCGTTGAATTTATAAAAACAAACAGTACCTAAATATCATAATATAGTTAAAAATTATTTCTACTCATAAGCTAAAATGGTAATCAAAAGAAAAAATTATTTCTACTCATAAGCTAAAAATGGTAAACAAAAGAAGTTTATAAAATATAAAAAAAGAAGTTTATAAAATATAAAAATAATGCTGGCTATGGGGTTCGAACCCATGCGTACTTATGTACAGAAGATCTTAAGTCTTCCCCCTTAACCACTCGGGCAAACCAGCTGTTGATGAATATTCTGTCAATTCAATCAACATGAACAAATTAATCACTACGTAATTTCCCTTCCCTCTTATAAATATTGCAACTTTCCCTTCTCTCCCAAATTTCGGTTTCCTCAGGTAAACCCTAACCCTAGCTCTGATTCAGGTGGAAAACAACCACCACCAATTCACGATGGCGGAGCACTTGGCGTCGATCTTTGGTACAGAGAAGGATAGAGTCAACTGTCCTTTCTACTTCAAGATCGGAGCATGTCGCCATGGCGACAGATGCTCCAGGCTCCACACCAAGCCCAGCATCAGCCCTACCCTATTGCTTTCCAACATGTATCAGCGTCCTGATTCCATCACTCCAGGTGTCGATCCTCAGGGTCAGCCTCTCGATCCTCGCAAAATCCAAGATCACTTCGAGGTTTTTTTCTCTCCTTCGTTTTAATATATCTAGTTTGATGCTGAAGGATGTTTTCTATGGAATTGTGTTCTTAGTAATATTGAATTTGTTATAGTTTACGAATTGGGTTCTAGTTGCCATATGGGTTTACTTTTGTTGTTATTAGTGATGAGCCAATGAGGTAATAATGTTAGTTGATTTATTAGCTATTTGTGACTCATGAGCTAGCTAGGTATGCATATTTGGATGTTAAGGTGAAAGATTTAACACAGCACTACAGCAGTTGAAGTATGGTAATAGACAAGATATACTGCAAGGATGATGATGATGTTGAGTTTTGTTAATCACTGATCATGATGCTACCATTTTTACTCACATCATAATAATTTATCTTTTCTTGAAGAGTCATCTTTTTTCTCTCTTGACACCTACTTGTGTTGCTCATATGAAGAATTTAGGCAACTTAGGGGGTGGTTGGTTGGTTTTCCGTTAAGCCTTGTACGAATAAAGTTGTCTGTGTGGATTAATTTGTCTGCATAGTTTGAAAAGGTTTTTGTTTGGGAGGTGTTTTTCACAGATGGAAGGAGCGAGTTTTTTATTTGGATGAACACGTTTGAAAAAACATGGCTTTCTGCATAAAGCTCTCTCCTAAAAGCTTACTGAATAAGCCACTTTTTGTATCATTAAGCCACTTCCAAACAGTCATATATAGCTGACCAAATAAGCTGTGAGTCCCAATAACCTCATTAAGCTGCCAACAAACAGGCCCTTATAAGTGTGTAATGGCGTGGGGTTTTGTTGCAACCTTCTCTTTGTCTCTGTAATTGCCAGTTAGTGGATTAATATTTTAAAATTTCTATGGCACATTGCGTACTTGATTTTCGTTGTTTTTCTTTTAACGGCCTAGATATAATTTCAATAATGTGCTTCTTCACTTCAGCTTTAATGTAAAACTGCAGGATTTTTATGAAGATTTATTTGAGGAGCTGAGCAAGTATGGGGAGATTGAAAGTCTAAACATATGTGATAATTTGGCTGACCACATGGTATACTATTATGTAGCTTAATGTTAGTCTATCCTTTTGCTATTCCAGATTCCTGTTACTCTGTTACATTGAGTTTTCTTCTTTATGGGCAGGTCGGGAATGTGTACGTCCAGTTTAGGGAAGAAGAACATGCTGCAAATGCTCTTCAGAATCTGAGTGGAAGGTTTTATGCAGGTACAGATGTTTCTGTGGTGACTATTATAATTATATGCTTCAAGTTTCACTTAGAGCATGGGGATTAATGCAGTCACAACTCATATATAAGAAGATTTTTGGTTTTTAAAATGATGTGCTCCCTATTTTAGTATGAATATCAGTGTAATGTGACCTTTTTTACTGTAAAATATATATTTGCAGGTGTGGGTGTTTTTTAACCACACTGGGTAGTCAATGCATTCAAAATTGGTGTCTTTACTATTCTGCTTTGTCCTGGCCTATGTCTGACTTTACCTCTGTACCGAAAAAGTCTTATATTTCACGCTGGAGCAATTGTAAAAATGGGATCTTAGCAGCTTCTGATCACAAACCATTAACATCTACAGAGCACTTGTCCTTCTAGCCTACAAAAGAAAGAAAAAACATGACTTTACGCAGAGCTTTCTGTAGTGCAAGTTCAGTATGTTGGGCAGAACACATTTGCATGCTGCAACTGCAAATGAATATTGCTACTGTGTAGTAGGTGTCCTTATTTCAATTTCATTTTTCTAATTGACTTCTTCAAGAGATGGAATAGACCCTTGTCTATTTGTTGCCTTGTTTCTTTGGTTGCTCATAGTTATTGGAGATTCATGTGTGTGGTTTATTGGCTATGACTTTAGAGCAGTTCTCTTGCATGCAGTTTGGTTGTAAAGCAAATGTCTTAAAATCATTAATGAATTAAAACCATGTCTCGTCAGTATCAGTGATCTGCTCGCATATAGGCTGATTGAATTGTGTCATGTAGTTCTTTAAGGTTGTATAAAGGTATTTTACAACAAAATTCATACCAAACTACAGGTGATTGAGGGGTTTTTCTACATCTCCTATAGCCTCTTGGTGGTAAGCAACATGAGGTGACTTTATACTAGGGTATATTTGTTGGTGCTAGTTTTTTTTTTTTTTTTTTTCACTATAGCAATTCTTAAGGCCTCTACATTGGCTCTTCTAGATCAATTAACTTGGCACTCTAATATTTGGCCATCTAGGTTATTTTTATTAGACCTAAAGACTATGATGTCTAGGCTTGAGATACTGAACCAACCGCCGCCTCTTTTCATAGAAAGGGTTCACTGTTTACATCATTTTTGTTAAGTTAGCAGTACTTATAGGTTAAATTGTAATATTTTCTTATGCATGCCATTGGAGTTCCGTCTTTAATTTGCTTTGTGTGTGACTAAATGATGTACCATGTGATAATGGAAGTAATAGTGTGGGTAGAAAGAACAAAAAACTGTGAAATGACAGAGAGTGCCTGGCCCCCTCTACAGTCTACACCCAAGTGGATAAGCCATGAGATCCAACCACACATATATTATCTACTCATAAATCACTCTATCATACTGGATGGAGCTCAGATCAAAATTTAAGTTTGAATATTCTAAATACCTTAACCTATTTACATTACACAATTAGGATACAGTTTTCAAAAGTTAGATAAGCTACATACTATTCTGGTGAAAACCAGAATTTTATTTTCTTGGTATTCCTATTGAGCGAGTTGTATCAAATTTATCCCTAAATTGTTATATACGTACTTTTTTGTATAGTTTTACTGAAGACCTCATCTACCTCATCACTTTTGTTGTCTACGTGGTGGTACCCATGTAAAAAGTTGCTATCTATCTCCCCTTTAGTTGTAACTGGTTATATATATCAAGGAAACTACTTAGGTTTTCCAAGGTCACTATTTGTGTGCCTATGTGCTTAATTACCAAGAGAGTTGTTATTGTTTCATTAAGACGAACTGTTCGTAACCCACAAAATGGAAGTACTCTCATCTTTTTGTGGGTTGTTACATTTGAAGGGATTGGTTAAAACAGAGTGCTAAAATTGTTGGAAGCATAGGAATACTTGTTAAAAAGACAGCCTGACAAGTGACAAAGGGACATTGCTATGAGATGGATGAAAACAATAAGGTTGACATCTCTTCCGACTTCTGAGGCATAGTTGGCGTTTATGTAAGAACAACGATAATAGTTTCAAGATGTCTATTTTTTTGTAGTAATGGGATCAAGCTACTGCATGTGCTTGTTAATGGTAATTGGTATAGCTCTTGATAACCATTTAATTAGGTAAGTTCTCTTTCTAGGCTGAAGTCTGTAGCATAACCAGCTGTTTTTGGGAGTTGTGAAGGTGCAGCCTTGAAGATGGGTATTCGAAGAGTATAGCTGTGTGGGACTTGTCATAAATGTTGAACAGGCACCACAATTGTGCATAGTAGTTATTTGTAGACTAATTCTGAAGGTTTCCAGTAAAGTAGCATGTCAACCATGATATTGATTTCTGGTGGACTTGATTCTAGGAAACTTCTTTCTGCTATAGTGCTAGTTGGTTCTTATGGCATTCTAAATGGCTTGTACATTACCATTTGCGTACCTATGTAAATGCTTTCGTTTCGTGTTGATATATAATATTAAAATTCATTACATGAATACTTACTTCCTGTAGCAGTTGGGTCTGGCCCCTTCTATCTTTTTTTTTGTTATTTTCTTCAAGCCAATCAAATTTCAAGTTGTCATATATAAATTTAGATTATAATTGATTGTGTTATATCTAACGTAATAATAATCTATATCCTTAGGTCGCCCCATCATTGTGGACTTCTCTCCAGTGACGGATTTTCGGGAAGCTACATGTAGGCAGTATGAAGAAAATGTATGCAATCGTGGTGGTTACTGCAACTTCATGCATTTAAAGAAGATTAGCAGGTCAATTTTTTGTTATAGCTTCTTGTACTTTTGAGTTTGTACTCACTCCATTGCAAAATAAATGTCCACCATGGAAAAGACATATTGTAATTGTTTTAGAAATATGTAATTATTACAATTTTTAATCAACTAATGGCAATTCTATCCATAAGGGTAGAATTGAAAACTAGACGCTGGTGCGTTTTGTTGTGGAAAATTGTTTTCATTTTCCTAGAAAACGTTTTTAGAAAATAGTTGAGTTTTCATTTTCAATTTTCTATGAATATTTTAGAAAACACATTTGGTTGAAATGGTGGAGTTTTCATTTTCCATTTTAGGAAATTAGAAAACGCGTTTACAAAATTTTGGAAAACTACTAAAATCAGGTTTTTAATTTACATAAAAGTTAGCAAACAGAAAATTTTCATTTTCTTGGAGAACTTTTGAAAACTGAATGAACCAAACGCCTTTTCTAAATTTTTATTTTCCTTGAAAAACTGGAAAATTTTCAACAACCAAACGCACCCTTAGTTTAGACAGTGGACACTTATTTTCGGAGTAAGTTAAAATATACACGTGGACACTTATTTTGGGTCGGAGGAGTACTGTTTTATCTTGTTAGTTACTGATTGGTGGATATGATTCTTTCAGGGAGTTGAGGAGGCAACTATTTGGAAGGAGTCGGAGAAGGAGAAGTCGAAGCAGGAGCCACAGTCCTCAGCGGCATCGTGGTTATGACGAGCGTCCACAAGGTGGTGGGCGAGGTTCAGGAAGAAGAGGTGATTATCCAGAGCAACGGCATCACGATAGGGGCAGAAGGCCGAGAAGCAGGAGTCCTGGACGAAGGGGGGGACGTAGCAGAAGCCCTGGTGGAAAGAGAAATCGGAGCCCAGTTAGGGAAGGCAGTGCTGAGAGAAGGGCGAAAATTGAACAATGGAACAGGGAAAGGGAACAGGCTGACTCCCGCCCAAAAGCCGCCACTAATGATGACAATAGCGATGGAGGTGCTGTACCGAACGGGGACCAGCATTACGATCCTCGTCAGCAGCAACATGATGATGGAGGTTATGATGACTGATCAAATCAAAGTTGCTTCGTCTGGTTTGTTCTTGTTCTCTGATTTTCTTTGTATATATATAGATCTTGCATCATTAGGTATTAGAAAAAAAAAACCAAAGAAAACCACAAGAGCCCAGTATATCCCACCAGGTGGTGGGGTCTGGGAGGGGTAAGATGTTTGCAGATCTGACCTCTACCTCAAAGAGTAGAGGGGCTGTTTCCTTGAAAAACCCCCTGGCTTGTGATTAAAAACCGTCATGGAAAAAGGCTAAAAGAAATCAAGAGTAAGTAAAGACAGAAGGAAAAAAGTAGTGGTTTTTTACTTTTGAAACATCCCCACTTGGAAGATATGGCTTACTGCCCACTTTCCACTGTGCAGGAGTACAGGGTACAGGTTCACTAGCCAATTCTATTTTCTCCCTTTTCGTCTCATATTACCTAAACCAAACCAAACCAAACCGGCCCAGTAAACCCCATCCGAAAGTAGGGCATCCGGGGGTGAGATGTACACAGACCTGCCCTCTACTTCAAAGAGTAGAGCGACTTTTTCCGTGAAGACCAACGGTTTTCTTCTCGTTACCCTCTTTAAGGAAATTGGGAAAAAAGATCACTGGGAAGACAGGGGAAGAAAGGATCACTAGCTGCTGAATGCATAAATCATCTGTCCTTTCTGTTTCTTCTTTCTAGGGGAATTTTACTTCAGAGTTATGGAAAATTACAATCTTGTTCTTTCTGGCGTTCCCTTCCTCGGCCCTCTGTTCCTTTTTCATCAAATATCGTAAAAGATGTGAGCGATCATTGCTGTTAGGCTTTCATAGCTCTTGATAAAATTGAGTGTTCTTTTTTCTTGGTGAAGCCAAACGTGTTTCATTGATACAGCAGCAAGCAGCACTGCTTGCTGGATCAATTTTGTAGCACGAATGCAACAAATAGGTTTTGGGGATCAGGCGTGAAAAAACTCATGCAGTTGGTGTCTCTTCTAGTATTTTGTCATACGCCCCTCAGTTCTGTTTTGAAAGGATAGCTAGTCCCCATTTTTGCAGGCTGAAATTGCCCAGCTTAAATACATAGATGCGTGTATATATAGTGTGCATAATCAAAAAAGAACCCCATATATTGTGAGAGCTTCTACTTTAAGGTATTTTTTCACATGATTATTTTCCATCTAATAGGCTAGGAATTAGGATTTAAGGTATTAATTGACATATGTTTGTTTCACAATGAATCTTTTTTACTTGTTTTTTTTGTTCACAACCACGTAAAGTAAGTTTCCCACTGTGAAACAAATATGTTAATCAATATCCTAAATTCTAATTTTAGATGACAAAATATCATGTCAAATGACAGATGATGTGTTGATTCTTGGGGTTCTCATAATTATGTGGGTTCTTGAATGATAATCTCCCTATATATATATATGCATGTAGAAAGGTTGTTTTTTATTTGAATTACGAATAAAGAAATGCGATATCTTACATAGTTTACTAGTTTTGCAGGTTCAGGTATCCCTGCATCAAGGATCGAGCCTTATTTATTGCGGCTTACCATTATCTTTGTATACAGGTTGACTTTCCTCCTCATCTTCAGGGAAACTATATACAGAAGGAACTAATTTGAAGATGATGTGGCCGTAACCCGTAAGTTCTCTTTTTCTTTTTAATTTGCCATTTTGTCAAGAACCCTTTTAGAGACTGGATTTGAATTTATGTTTTATCAGAACATTATCCACATTAGTCTCTTGCACACCGGATGGTAATTATGCTTTTGTATCGACTGAGTGTTTGTTGTGCACTTCATTTGTATGTTCGTTTTGCCTGTCTAAAGTGTTGTATGAAGGGCTATGGTTATTCAACCAGGGTTTTGTATGGTAGAATTAATCCTTATATGGGGCCCTTTTTTGGTTATTGTTATGCTAAATGGCCTTCTTATAGTAGTTTTTTTCTTTTTTAATTTTAAATAAATCAATGGTCTTTTGGGCTTGAATCAAGTTGTGTTGTTTAGGGTATAAAGAGGCATTGGGCTCTATCCCACCAATGAACATGTACTTATTTCGTTTAGGCATGTGATATGTTACAATGAGAACACAAACGTAGAAACGTTTTTCCAATTTGTTGTTGACTCGAGATTGTGTTGGGTGTAAAGTGGGCATCAAATCCAACATTTTGGCTAAAAGTTACGGTATGAGTCGTAGTGTGTAGTTGTGGTTTGATATGGATCACTGGTTCAGTTACCTTACTAGACCTACATAAGCATTCACCAAGAATCTAATCTGGCAAGTGGAAATGCAAAATTGACTTTTACCCACCGTAATTATTGCATATGACGCTGTTTCGATAGACTATTACCCGATAAAGTAAGTTATAGTGTCGAATATTACTCTTAAGTGCTTACCGGGTAAGCATTTAGGTAAATGGTCCTTTAAATGTGTTACAGGTTTTTAGGAATGTTTGTAGCAGGCATGCTGGTAAAGTTTTAAAGGTGAGATTTTTGGGTTTTAAAAAGGAAAAAAAGTAAGTGATGTGAAAAGATCATCTGATCAGAGTCCTATTCATTGAACTCTTACTGATTAAGTGTTTATTATTTACCTTGTGGTAACCATGATAACAATTGAAAATATTATCGGGTAAGAACATAGTAAAGACAAGAATCTTACTCAGTAAATATTTACATGGTGAAATATGTTTACCCCAATTCATTTTGACGTTTGAGAATGTTGTGTTTTAATCTTTTTGGAGGTCCTGTTGTATCCACATTGCATAAGGAGATGACAAAAATATATACATGTTAAGCCAAAAAAAGAGAACCACAAAGGTTGTGGCGTAGTGGTTGAGGCCCTGGGGGATGTGGTAGAATATCCCATCTGTTCAGGGTTCAATTCGATGCATCCAAAACAATTGTGGTCAGGTTTAGTCTCAGATGGCCATAATTTATTTACCGAATTGCTAAGGATATAGTTTTGGCAAAAACTAGATTAACCTTTCCAAAAAAAGAGAGGTTAAGACTGACTTATGCAATTAATAATCTTAGCCTAAAGCTAAGCTAAACAATTAGCAATTTGAATCAAACTTAACTTAAACAAATTGGGCTTTCAAGATTTTGTTAAAAATGTTTGCAGCTTCTCCAAACCTTTTCCATAACGGAGAAAATATGAGAGGAAGAGAGGGGAACACTTCTTCAAATTAAAAAAAAAATTCCAACAATAATTACAAGGAAAAAGAATTTATTTTTTGCGCTATTACATATTTAGAAGAAAAGGCTAATATTTTATAAATAGTATCAAATATTTTATTTTGGCAATTTGTAATCATAATGAAAAAATATTATAAATAGTATTAAATATTTTATTTTGGCAATTTGTAATCATAATGAAAAAATACGTTAGACATAGATATAATTTATTTTCACTTAACCCCAATGGAGCAGCCTACTGGTTAAAGCTTGGTGTTGGGGAAAAATCCACCCAAGTTCGAATTCGAGGGTGAGCAACCAGGGGCCACTGAGTATTAATCTCAGGGGAGCATGCTTTAGCTCTCGGTAAAAATTATCAAGGATGTAGCCTGGGTAAACCCAGGTGAACCTTATCAAAAAAAAAAATATATATTTTCACTTTCCATATTTAAGAATTTGTTGTATATGTAATTTGAGAAAAAAAGGTTTTTAGAGAATTATATGACTGAAATTCTAATCAAATTTATTGGGCAGTAAAGTGTCCAACGACCATGGTCACATCATGAAATTTATAGTTAGCCACACAAGTCTACTCTATGGCAAACTACTAAAATTATTAGTATCAATTAGTATTCTAGGATGCATTTTAATATAAACAAACTAAGAATAAATTTCACTTTTGATCCTAGACGTTTAAGTTTTTTTTTTAAATGGTATCTAAACTTTAATAAGTCAAGATTTAGTCCCTAAGCTTTTGATTTTTCTTTGAAAGTGGTCCCTGATAATTAGGGGCAAAATCATTCAACCATCTTTATTAAAGGAGGGGATCCGGTCAAAACCGTCGTTATTAAAGGATGGGATTCGGTCAAAACCGTNCCTTTATTGACCGGATGAGTGGTTGAGATTCGTCTTCATGTTCACAACCAAAATTGAGTTTACATTTGAATTTTCCTCTCTCTCTCTCTCTCTCTATATATATATATATATATGCCCCTTCAAGGAAAAACCTCTTTTTTTGTAAAAACTTGAGGACTGATCTAAGCCTTTGATCTGAA
>LUCG01213839.1:0-10484 GCA_001633085.1 Carthamus tinctorius | reverse complement strand
ATACATATATACATATATACATATATATATATATATATATACACACACACACACAACAAAACTCACACGCCCTCTTCAAGGCCAACGACCCTTTGATCAGTTTTAACGTAATTCTAGCATAATATATCTAAAAACTCTTTATCTTAACAATGACACAGATTCCGGACTTCATTGCGAATATATGGATGTTCGCTACGGCTGAATTAACTGCTATGTACCTCTGTTGGAGATTAGCTATCGTGTTGCTCCCCGCTATGTTTGTGCTGATTCTTCCTGGGGTAATCTATGGAGGTCTCTTAGCCAAAAACGAAGCGAAGCTACAGGAAGCTTATGCAGTTGCTGGAGGGATAGCTGAACAAGCGTTTTCTTCAATCAAGACAGTTCATTCATACGCAGGAGAAGAACGGATGGTGAACCGGTTTTCAACAGCGTTAGGACCGACTCTAACTCTCGGGATTAAACAAGGTCTATTGAAGGGAATGGCTTTCGGTAGCATCGGAATCATATTTGCTATTTTTGCACTTATGAGTTGGTATGGGAGCATTTTGGTCATTCAAAAGGGGATCAAAGGTGGAGATATTCTCAGTGCTGGTGTATGCATTGTCTATGGAGGATTGTAAGTATAAAACTCATGTCCTTTATTCTCTTAGATCCCCTTCCAGTCTTTTTGGAGGTCCTATTACACTTGTACAAAGACGTGTATATTTGATAAATACATTTTTTAACCCTTATTTATAATCAAAATACCTTGATTTTATGCATTTTATGAGCTACCTAATTGCCCTATTATGTTTATTGGTTAAGATGAAGGATCGTGTGAGAAGTTGAGTTTAACGTGAGAAGCATGAATAGTGGATCTGAACCGTTGATCACTTTTAATCTCATGCCCTCCCACGAATTGCGCTTTAGAAGGGAATTGATCTGATGCATCTCATCTAATATGCATCAACTTGTTATCCGACGGTTGATAACTACTTCTCACGCTTCTCATGTTAACCTCAACTTCTCACTGTAGAGCATGGTTTTTCAAATGTCTGCAGAGCTGAGCATATTTTCTCAAATGACAACCCAAGCAAGAGTAATAGATAAAACAAAATATAAAAGTTCATGCCATATATTATATTAAAAATCTTACCATATTAAAAAAAATGTCTTAAAATGATAAAGTAACATTTCACTCGAACAGAATCATATTTTATTCTAACAGAAAGCCGGAACTAGGAATCGCTAAATTGGCTGAACACTAGATAACAAAGAAACTAAACATTAGATTCACTAAACCATGTTGATAAATAAAACTACATCATTTTGCAGTGGTCTTGGAGCTTCATTAATGAACATCAAGCATTTTGCCGAAGCGAAGATTTCAGCAGCCGTTGTTAGTGAGATTCTCGACAGGGTCCCAAGCATAGACTCGACAGACGAGCAAGGCAAAACCATATCGGCTGTTAAAGGCGATTTAGAGTTCAGAAACATCGACTTTGCATACCCATCAAGACCCGAAAGTCTGGTTCTAAAAAAATTCAACCTCAATGTGAAAGCCTGCCAAACCGTTGGATTGGTTGGTCAGAGTGGATCCGGTAAGTCAACGGTGATCAACCTGCTAGAAAGATTCTATGATCCCGTTCAGGGGGAGATATTACTGGACGGAATCAACATAAAGTCCCTCCAGATAAAGTGGTTACGTAGTCAGCTTGGTTTAGTAAGCCAGGAGCCGATACTTTTTGCAACCTCGATCAAGGAGAATATTATATTCGGCAAAGAGGGTGCTACAGATGAAGAGATTGTTGAAGCGGCTAAAAAGTCCAACGCTCACAACTTCATCACACAACTACCTAACGGGTACAATACGATGGTAGGTACAACTTATTCTGCAAGTACCAAAATACTGTAAAAACGATAATCTTCTATACTCCTCTATGTTGTTAATCACACTGCTATAGCGGTGCAATAGCAAATTAGCAATGCTATAGCGGTCATGGGACAAATAGTGACGTTATTGACTGCTAAATGACCGTATTCTGAATGCAAAAAAGCAAGGGTTAAGTACATGAGAGTGTATCGAACTTGTCACGTTTTATCATTGTACGTACTCAACTTTAAAACTTACTGANATCCAACTTTATCAAAACCTACCATTTAATGTATCCAACTTGTCACGAAAGTGTATCCAACTTGTCATGAAATACATTAAATGGCAATTTTAGCAAGTTCGGTACATTAATCGGTAGATTTCAAAGTTAAGTACATACAATGATAAAACGTGACAAGTTCGATACACTCCCATTTACTTAACCCAAAAGGCAACACATAACCACTATTTGCAGATAGGATGTTTATGTGTTCAAAAAGTAATTTTCTAGGCTCTAATCTAGGATTTGCATTTGGTTTTGTTTTAGTCCTATTTTTGGACCGCTTTACCATCGCGATAACCACTATTTCAAATCACGGTCCTTCCCACGATTTCTCATTTTGAGCGCCGTAACAGCATATTCCTACTTTATTCAGGTCGGAGAATTGGGAACTCAGATGTCTGGAGGGCAGAAGCAACGGATTTCAATCGCAAGGGCACTGCTTAGAGAACCGAAGATCTTGCTCCTTGACGAAGCCACTAGTTCTCTCGACTCACGTTCTGCAAAAGCGGTACAAGAAGCCTTGACGCATGCCTCGGTAGGAAGAACAACGATAATCGTCGCACACTGTTTATCCGCCATCCGTCAAGCAGACTTAATTGCTGTTATCAAATCAGGTGAAGTAATAGAGTCCGGTTCACACGACGAACTAATTAGAAACACCTGTGGCTCCTACTCGATCATGGTGTCGTTAATAAAGACGATGGCCGAGGGCGGTAAAACCCAACCGCCACCCCAAGGAATCAGAACGAAAATCGTAGACCCTCCATGTAGAGATGCTATAAAAGCGGCAGAAGAAACATTAGACGGACGAAAACTAACCGGGTCCCACCTCAAAGAAGCGACGAACCGCCAGTCAGACGAAGAATTCAGACATCCATCGTGGTGGCACCTGATGCAGATGACATCACCAGAATGGAAGTCGACGCTAATGGGCACCATCGGTGCTCTTATTAGCGGATTGTTTCAACCATTGATTGCCGTCTTTCAAGCAGCAATGCTGTCGGTATTTTTCCTCAAAGATCACGAAGAAATCCGGTCTCAAACAACAACACTATGCTACGTATTCATAGCCGTATCCGCCTCCGCCATCCTCGCCAGCGTGATTCAGCACTACTTTTTTGGAGTGATGGGCGAGACGTTAACGAACAAGATCCGATCAGCAATGTTCAAAAGGATCATGAGTTTCGAGATCGAGTGGTTCGATCAAGAAACCAACAGCACCGGGTCCCTATGTTCGAGACTTTCTACGGACACACAAATGGTACGGAATCTCGTAGCGAACCGATTGGCATTCTTTGCGCAATCGATCTCGGCATCGTTTTTAGCGATCATTTGGGGATTGTTGTTGTCGTGGAGACTAGCTCTTGTGGCTATCTCTTTGCAACTATTTATCGTCGCCAGTTTCTACTTCAAAATGGTAACGACGAGAAACATGTCGAAGAAAATATCGAGCGCACAGAACAAGAGCAGCGGGATCGCAAGTGAAGCGGTCGGTAATCATAGAATTATCACCGCGTATTACTCGCAAGACCAGGTTATGAGATTATACAAAGAGACACAAAAAGGGCCGAAAAAAGAGAGCCAAAAGCAACCGTTTTACGCCGGGATGGCTTTGTTCACTCGACAATTTCTAACGACCACTAATATAGCGGTACTTTACTGGTACGGCGGGAAGCTACTTTACGAAGGTGATATCTCATACAAACACATGTTTCAGACGTTTTACATCGTGGTAACGGCTGGGATAATGATCGCTGAGGCGGGGAGCATGACGGAGGACTTGTCCGTGGGAACAAATGCGTTAAAATCGATCTTTATAATTTTGAAAAGGGAGAGCAAGATGGACATGTTAAAGCATCATGTTATCAACCCGACAAAGATAAATGGAAAGATAGAACTAAATGAGGTGGATTTTGTTTACCTGACTAGGCCGACGAAGATGGTGCTTAACGGGTTGAGCTTGAAGATCGAAGCCGGAGAAGTTGCAGCTCTTGTTGGCACAAGTGGTTCTGGAAAATCAACAATAATTGGAATGATTCAGAGATTCTATGACCCGATAAGAGGATGTGTTGAAGTGGACGGAATTGATATAAGATGTTACAACCTGAAAGAGTTACGAGCGTTTATTGCATGGGTTGGACAGGAGCCGACCTTATTTGCAGGAACAGTGAAAGAAAATATTGCGTACGGGAAAGAGAATGCAACAGAAGCCGAGATCATTCAAGCAGCAAGCCTTGCCAATATCCATGAATTTATAAGGTTTACCTTCTATTACACTCTCTATCTTAATTTTTCGAGATCTACCTTGTAGAAAAAATCTTCTTTCTTGTGTCTTCTACTCAAAGTTGTTAAAGGTGCATTCAGGCGCAAAGGGGTCCCGGGGCCTAGGCACACCCAAAGTCGCCCGCACACTTTCTTTTGACCGTTAATGTAAAATCACATGTGATTTTGTAAGTGAGCCTCGTGAATACACTTAGCCTAGACTTTAAAAAATCCCAAAACCTTGAGTCTTGTGAGCCTCAGAGCCTAGACGTGCTTTTAACAACTATGCTTCTACTTAACTTGAACATCAATAAAGGTGAACAATTTTGTGTGCAGTTCCATGAAAGACGGGTACGATACATTTTGTGGAGAAAGAGGCATGCAGTTATCAGGCGGGCAAAAGCAAAGAATCGCAATTGCCCGGGCAATCCTCAAAAATCCCACCATCTTGCTATTGGATGAGGCAACAAGTGCGTTAGATGTTAGATCAGAGACTATTGTCCAAGACGCTATAGAGAAAACCATGGTCGGTAGGACGTGTGTTGTCGTAGCTCATCGGTTATCTACGATACAAAGATCAAACAAAATAGTGGTGATGGACAATGGCAGTGTTGTCGAAGAGGGTTCTCATGATGATCTGCTAGCCAAAGGAGAAAAGGGTGCCTACTTTTCGCTTTTCAGTCTCCAACGGCAATCTTTCACAATTAACAAAGAAACCCCGAGCTAATGAATCTAGTCTATGTTCATGACCCGATCGAAGTTAATATTTCTAGCCTAGTTTGCAAATAAATGGGTTTATTTCGGAGAAGAGTAACGCTTCTACATTTATATGTAAAAAAATTTATAGTTGTCACAAGCAAAGTGATGTAAAAAAATAGCAGTGAAACTTTATAGCAAAACACTATGAAGGTACAAACAGTATCGAACCTTCACAACAAAAACATTGTGAAGGTACAAAGGTTGGGTTCACGTGAGACCAGCCTGTTTATGTGAGACTAATGAGACCACAAAATAACATTGAAACTTTATAGCAAAACACTGGGAAGGTACAAAAAGTATCGAAGCTTGACAGCAAAAACACTGAAGGTTTACCTTTTCAAAGAATGTGATGTTAAGAAGGTGGTCCATCGTGTCCATGACTCCACATACAGACGATTCCGTTCCTGTCCGATGTGGCTAGGGTTTTTCCGAGACCACTCCAAGAACAACACAGTACCGAAGCCGTGTGTTCCTTTAACGTGCTCACTACGTTAGCTTCAGATATCGACCACACGTAAACACACCCATCGGCAGATCCAGCAGCAACGTAATTATCATCCGGACTAATACACGATCTGCTCCAATTCGACGAAACCCTATTCCCACTTGCACCTAACCTCCCGCAAACTTCAAAACTCCTTACATCGAACAAATTGTGTAAATTATCCCTCCCGCTAGTCAGTATCCGGTTCCCATTTCTAGACAGACATATAGACGTAACCGCAAGAGAATGTGCAGCGATCTCGCTCAGCAGCTTCCCCTTCTGAATGTCCCATAACCTCAGGTGCCCGTCAACGTGGCCAGAAAAAACCGTGTCCCCATCTACGCTGAAAGAAAGGGCATTGCAGTTGCTCGGAAATATAATCGTGTTGACACAATAACCTTTGTTCAGATCCCATAACTTGATCGTTCGATCGTACGATGAACTCACGACATGGCGGCTTGAGCCCCGGCTCACGTCCACCGCACATACTTTGTCTACATGACCGGTGAGGGTATGGCGGACCCGCCCGGAATTCGCGTCCCAAACGTAAAGGTTATTCGAGCTGCTCGCTGCAATTACCGATCGATTATCGTCGGTGATGGCAAGATCGAGAACCGAGCCTAGACAGCCGTGGTAGGTTCGAGTTAGCAACCCGGTATTTGTGTCCCATATTTTGACGGTCTGGTCTTGCCCACCGCTGATCAGTTTTCCGGAACCGTTGTCAAAAATTATGGATGCACAGCCGCCTTCGTGAGCTACGATCCTGTGCTTGCATGTTTTGGGTATGATCGATTCTGCAAAGTATTCAGCACCTTCTTCGCTACGACGGACCACGCCGTCGATTTGCTGTCGGGCGAGTTGTTCTAGACCACTAGCCTTGATCTTGCCGAGCAGATCCTCGTATAGAGCATTAACCTGGTAAAACAAGCAACTTCAATGCAAATATACATAATAGCAAGAGTGTATGCATGAAAAGTTCACATTATAAGGCGTCCAATATGTCTAAATATGCTAATAGACTGTTCTATAAACCTTAAGTATACAGATCCAAACAATTGTGCATCCTATGTAAAGGTGCTAAGAAGAATGTTACATCATATTTGAGCATAAAGTATCCTATGAAGCTTTTTTATAGGACACTTTTAAGAAGTGCTCTATGGTTGCTTTTATAAGACATTTTTCTCAAATAATGTCATATAAAATTTAATAATAAAACTCAACTTGTTAAGACGCTCAAAAGTGTCCGATCAATGTACCGTAACATCTTTACACAGGACGCACAATTGTTAAGTATGTGGCATCCTATAAAGCCGTCTACCTAAACATATAAACATATTTGGCATCCTATAAAGCCAATTTGTATATCCACCTATCAGCAAAGTTTCTGAAGTTAAACCCATGAACTCAAATACAGGCACGTAGAGGAGCCATCAACATTCCAAAACATGAATGACAGAAAAATTACAATAATCAAGATAAGACAGATTAAAAAACAAAATTGCTGGTAACACAAGCTTGTACCTCGTTAAAACGTTCGGAATCCTTCATTTTCTGCAAATTCCACCGGTCCAGCAACGTCTTATTTTCAGCCTCGGCATCATTGGCTCTAGCTTTCATCTCTTCATATTGAGCTCTAAGCTCCTTACTCTCACCGATAAGCAACTCTATGGCCTTCGTCTTTTCTTCCAAAAGCGCTGTCAAACGAGAACACTCATCTCTGCAACACATATGTATATCCAGTCACCAAGAGAATAATACCTTATGATTTCCATCAACTGCAAAACCATGCGGTTGGGTAAAGAGGAGAACCTTGCTTCAGAAATCTTATTTTCAAGAGTTGGAATTAAGGCTTCTTTCTCCTGAACTAAAGCTTTTGAAGCCCTCGACTCTGCAACTTCCACAACAAGCTGCTCAGACAGTCGAGCTTGAGTTTTATAACATTGTTGAAGCTCTGATTCAAGAGTTTTGGCTTTATCCTCCCACACCATATCCTTCAAGTGATGTGGTATGTACAAACTCAATCATTTGCATTAAGGAAGTGCTCAAATTAGATGATGATGGTGACACAATAAAAATCATATCCGAATGTTGACAACCATCAATAGGCGAAGGATCGTGTGAGAAGTGGATCTGAACCCTTGATCTCTTTTTATCTAATGCCCTCCCATGAATCGCGTTCTAGAAGGGAATTGATCTGGAGCATCTTATCTCGGTGCATCTCATCCTAATGTGCATCCATTCTCATCCAACAATTGATAACCATTCCCCATGCTTCTCCTTGCATGAGGCATTTGGGTAAATTTGAATTTGTGTATTAAGTAAGTTAAATTCTACGCACGTGTAAAGCATTCAAAGATTAAAGAACCAAACAAAACCAACCCTCTCCCCTATACTTCCACCGTCCTTCGCATGAATCGCTGGCCTGACCACCACCTCCTACCGCCATCCATAGACAGAATGGACCTCCTCCTTCCACCATCGTCACTTCCCTCACAAAGGGGCCTTCCTTTGTACTTCCAGGTGGAAGAGGTAGACTTGATTTAGAACTGATTACTTTATAATATTAGTGAATATGACATTTTCTCATTTAAGAAGTAGACTTGAATAAATGAAACATTTTGATTAGTTAGTTGGGTTCTTGTTTGATGCATCAAAGTTGGATAATTTAAAATATGGTGAACTAAAGAATGTTGTTTGAATCTTGAAGTTGCTTTGACACATGGTGAAGATGTTTTTATTGATGGGAAATATTTGTATATAGAGTTACAAATTTAGCAAGGCATGATACCATATGAAGCATATGAGAAAGAAAAACATTGGACGTTTATTCAAGTTATGAGTGTGGAAGAAATGTGGATATGTTCCCAAATGTGTGCTTGCTAACAAGATTTTGTTAACCATGTCAGTCACGGTTGCATCCGCTTTAAAGAAGTTTTTCTAAATTAAAGAGCTATTAAAGTCATGTTTGCGGACTAACATGAGTCAAGAGAGGCTTAACACATTAGCAATTTTGAGCACTGAAAGTAAGTTTTTACTTTTTAGCTATGATAGATTAATTGAAGATTTTACCTTGCGAAATGCAAGAAGACACCATTTTAGGTGATCTTATCTTTGTTTTACTGTTGGGGTTTTGGTTTTGGTTTATGTCTCCTGTTCTAACTTTTTTTCGATAATAACCGATGTAGGGATGAGTAGTCTACCTTGACTAGGGTCCAGACCCCCTTAAAATTTTATGTGGTCTTAGTTCATTGGTTAGGGGCATTCTTTTGGCTCTCCACCTAGGGCATCCAAAACCATCGGATCAGTCCTAAGTTAGTACAGTTCTTGTTTATCCCTTTCAAAAAACTTAAAAGAAGTCCAATGCACTTAATGTGAATGCAAATCATGTATGTATATTTAGGTATGACCTTAAATGAGATTTTAATTAAATCCATGACCTCGTGGCCTATTTAAAGATATAGAGAGCAAGCTACAAGTAAAAGTGTGTGCGATCAGAAACGGGTGATTGGAGCTCCCTACAAATGAAAGTCACATATTGGCCAAGTTCCAAGTACAAGAATTAACTATGATGTTTCATGGTAAGTTAACATTGGGAGTATAAGAAAGGGAACCTGAGAAGCGATAGGCTTAGAAATTGCTGTAAAGGCGGGCGCATGAGCTCCCTCCTCAGCCAAATGCCTCTTCCTAAGAGCTCTCATGGCATGTTTTATTGCTTTTATGGCACATTCATCCTCAGCCCTACAAAATCAAATCAATCTTCATTGTTCTAGCACACTATGGAAGCATATTAAGGATTTCACATGAAAATTTTGTTAACTCTCAACTCTCCAATTGAAATATATGTCCACATGATCATCTTCTGTATTGTATCCCATACAATACATTTTATAGGCCCTGGGAGTATGTAAAGACGAAGGCCTCAAGTAAGAAAAATTATTCGATATAGCATTGCACCTTGGTACCACATAAAAAAAAAAGAAAAAAAAACTTTGATGCAAGAAAAGATAGCATAATAAGAATGACCATCTAACTTTTTTTTTTAACTTTTCTCTGCCGGGTAATTAGTTAATATATTTATAGGTCCATGTCATCTATCAAATTATTTTTACCTCTTATTATATACTAAAAACTTTTGGATCTTTCTGGCCACACACTTATCTGGTTTCATGGTTTCAAATCCACCTCAGTGCCACATCAGTTTTCCACTATCATAGCCTCAAACCATCACCAATTTTTCAAATCCTGTGACACACCCTCTCATACCCTCTACATTTTTATTATTATTTTATATATAAATAAAGAAGAGAGAAAGTGAGAGAAAGAGAGAAAGTGAGGGAAAGAGAGAGTGAAGCCAGCGGCTTCATGAAACCATTGCCGAAACCGCCAGATAGCGTACCACGAAACCGCCGAGCCCACGAGCCCCTCGCCGAAACCAGAGCGCAACCAAATCCATGGTATGCTTGGCCTTGGTGCAAATTGTTTTGGACTACCACCACTGTGTACTAAAAAAGGGGCCTATGGTTTTTGCTTTTTGATCACCCCGCCAAGTAGGTCTGTAAACGAATCGAACGAAAACGAATGGGGCATGTTCATGTTCGTTTGTTTAAGTTTAAACGAACACGAACATGAACGCTTAACCGAACGAAAAATCTTGTTCGTGTTTGCTCATTTAGCACATGAGGATGTTCATGTTCGTTTGTGTTCGTTCATTAAACTCTTAAACGAACGGTTCACGAATGTAAGACACAAACAAACATAAACTAACATAAACGAACGAACACTAACAAACGAACATGAACAAACAGAAAATCCTACATATTCTTGATTAACATCCAAAAGTTTTT
>LUCG01213771.1:0-10668 GCA_001633085.1 Carthamus tinctorius | reverse complement strand
TCTCGGCTGTCCTCACGTTCACAACCAAAAAGTGGTTCACATTTGAACTTTCCTCTATACTACCTTATAATATATTTGAAAAAACACTTGATTACAATTCATTTTGCACCGATCTTCGAGCATTCCAAAAGCAGCAGCAAAAGGAAATTATTATTTTGGCAGATCTTATCTTATGGTGGCATCATAGTAAGTAATACCATATCATCTTCGACAATTGAGATTTTTGCTTAAATTATTTTGTAGACAAATATAGTTGCATAACAGAATTGATAGACCGTGCACATGTACCCATATATGTTATCGTCAATTTGTCATTTTAACGATCTTCAATCTTGCATCTGAATATAATATAAGTTATAGTATGATCTAATGCAAAACCAGTGGCTGAATGATTATGCAGCAGCTTATCATATCACACTGTAATTAATTTAGATTTGATCAATGGTTTCCTATGAATGTTCTTTAAGAAGCCGTCGTTTTTTGGGTTTAATGTTGAATGCTCATAGTTTGTGGTTTATTGGTTTTAAATTTCCCTCATATACCTCAAAAATTATTGAAGTAAAAATAATCAAGATTGAAGTCAAAAATAGGGTAGAATGCATGAAAATGTAACCTAGTCCAACCAAATTCCTATTTCTGTGATGTATTATTAAAACTTCCAGTTTGGTACCTAAAATTTAGGGTGAGCTTCGGACAGGTTTCAACAGTTCGGGCCCCAAACTCCAATACTTGATTGGGGTTCGGGTGGGAAATGTAACCCTTGAAAGCTAACCGTAAAATTCGGGTTTTCGGGGTTTGGATTTTTGGGTTGGTCTGGATTTCCAAGTTTGTATTTGTTTTCTTTTCTTTTTTCCTATTTCAATTTTCAAAGTTAATAAGCAAACAAATTTTTTTGGTAAATGTAAGTATAAAAAAATTTGCCAAATATGAGTGAAACCCTGAATATAAGCAAATTAGGTGGCTCAATAGTTAAGGTCATACATACACAAAATTTTAAGGCCAAAATTGTAAGTTTTGTGAAAGGTAAGAAGGAGTGAAGCTAAAAACTCCTTACTATCGATATCACACTGGAATAAGTAGGGGTGAGCAAAAAAACGAAACCTGAAACCTGATCCGACCCGAAAATTAGGCAAAAAATTCTGAATCCAAACCCGAAATCCCTGACACCCGATTCCTCGAAAACCGAATTATCCGATGGTTGATTGGGGTCGGTAGGGTGCGAAAATCGTTCACCTGAAACCCAAAAAACCCAATTTTTAAAAAAAGTTTTTTTTTTTTAATATTTACCTAAAATTGGTATTAGTATTTTGGTAGTTGGTAGTTGGTATTTTAGTAATTTTGGTATTTTGATACTTTAGATGTCAATTTGAATTAAGTTTTAGTTTGGTATTTGTGGTTTGCGTATTTTTTTCAACTTTGAAATAGGGAAAAAAGTAATAAAAAAAATTCCACGAAAACCCGATCGGGTTTTTGGTTTTCGGGCCCCGACCAGCCCGATGCTCACCCCCTGGGAATAAGTTAATAAACACCTTTAAATAAGCAGATTCAAACACCACCCTTAGGTCATCAGTACCTGAGCCCTCTGAGCTCTTTAGCACATTTACGTCACATCAGCTTTACCTCCAACCTCTATAAACCCTCTCTATTTTACACAAGCGAATTACCTAAATTGGGATACTTAATATACATCTAGAGATTAAAAATATAAAGAAACAAAAAGACCTTTTCTTTTTAACTAACTTTTTAACGGAATTAGTTTTAAAGACTAAAAAGGAAACAAAATAAAATTCTCATTTCTAAAGAAAAACAATTCTTGAAGACAAGGGACTAAAATAGCTACACACAACAAAACACAAGGATGAACAAGATTATCGTTTTCTCTTCATTTATTACTTTATTTGTAATTTTTAAAAGAAAATAGAAATGTTACTGAAATTGAAAAAGTTAGGGTTCTAGAAGATGAAGGTTCACGCTGCGTCTCTCATGGTTCCTTTCAAAGGTATCTTCATTTCCCCCTCTTCCAAAAACCCTTTCTTAATTTTGAAAAAACCCGCTTTTCGAATCCAAACCATTTTATTAGCTCCCTTTCATTCAGATCATCCTCATCTATCTATTATGTCTGAAAAGATTACTAACCTTGATGATGCCCTCCAACTGTTTGATCAAATGACACAAAGGCAACCACTGCCCTCTGTTGTTAAATTTAATCAATTGCTGACTGCTGTATCAAAAATGAACAACTATTCATGTTCCATTCATCTTTTTAAGCAAATGACAGCCATTGGTGTTCCTATTGATGTGTGTACTACTAGCATTGTCATCAAGTGTTTTTGTCATCTGAGCTGCACTAGTGAGGGTTTTGCAATTGTAGCCTATGGCTTTAAACGTGGTGTTTTACCTGATGTCTACACCTTCAATACACTCTTAAATGGATTCATTATAGAAGATAGAGTTCATGAAGCAGAAAGATTATTCAAGAAGTTGATTAAAGAGAAACTTTGTATACCTAATGTAGTTATGTACAACACGATGATTAAAGGGCTTTGCAAGTTTGGCAACAATGATATAGCCATTTCCTTGCTTAGGCTAATGGATGAAAGGGGTTGTAAACCAGATGTTATGACTTATAGCACCATCATCGATAGTCTTTGCAAGGACGAAATGGTAGATGATGCTTTGAAACTCTTCAATGAAATGATGTTCAACAAAGGCATCCTACCAAATGTTGTCACTTATAGCTCTTTGATCCATGGCCTTTGTAACTTGAGTTGTTGGGATGATGCCGTGAAAATGCTAAGAGAAATGGAAGACGAAAGGATCTCTCCAGATGTTGTAACGTATAATATATTAGTTGATGCACTTTGCAAGGAAGGAATGGCCGAAGAGGCAAAAGTTGTTTTGGACATCATGGTCAAGAGAGGAAAGGATCCCAATTTATTGACATATAATTCACTTATTGATGGGTTTTGTTTGCGAGGTGACATGAGAAAGGCAAAGGAAATTTTTGATCTCATGAAGATTAGAGGCCATGTTCCTGACGTTGTTACTTATAATAGCTTATTGAATGGTTATTGCAAAAAGTCGAAGATAGAGGAGGCCTTGCATTTGTTTCATGAAATATCAAAAAAAGGTATGAAACACAATGTCATCACTTATAGCACCATGCTACAAGGATTGTTTCGAGTTGGAAGGTGTAAAGATGCGCTTGAGCTCTTTAATGAGATGCGAACACACAACCAGATTCCACCACCAGATGCATGCACTTACAGAATAGTTTTGGAGGGTTTATGCAACAACCGTCAAGTGGACGAAGCACTTTCTTTGTTTCGTTTGATGGGTGAGAACAAGCTAGATTTGGATATTGTTTTTTACAATATCCTCATTGATGGTTCAAGTAAATGCGGGAAAGCGGATGTTGCAAAGGCTCTTTTCAATGAGATAAGTACTAAAGGTTTGAATCCTAATGTTTGGACATATACTGCTATGATTGGTTGTTTTTGTCGAGAAGGTCTAGTGAGGGAAGCAGAAAGGTTGTTTCTCCACATGGAAGGGAGAGGTTGTCCACCAAATCGTGTGACCTACAACATTCTTCTCAAAGGATTATTAAAGAACGGACAACATGACACGATTGAGATGTTGTTAAAGAAGATGGAAGGACATGGTTTCTCAATCGAGGCTTCAACTTGTTCTATGTTAATTGATCACATATCAAGTAGATCATTAGATGGTAGTTTGCTTAAGTTGATTGGTAAGCTTGTACCAAAGGAAGCAAAGGAGCAGCTAGAGATGTAAAAGGAGTGTTTATTCTAAAGCATGGATTAGCTAACAATCGTGTTATTGTTGTGAGATCAAAAACTTTTGACTGCGTTGTTTCCCTTATTTAGTGCATATAAAATGATTATTTGAAAGGTCAATGGAAAATCGTTAGTTCTGCTGAAAACTTGAGCCAACCAAAGACCTCTTCATGGAGAAATCTTGGTGACTATTTGTTGGGCCAACATTCGATTATGAGGTAACATTACCCATATGAGCTCCGGATTGTATCTTAAATTTTGATATTTAAAATATCATGCTTATGAAGAATGAAAGTTGTTTTGTGTTCGAACGGTTGTTTTAGAGCAAATCAGGTATGTGACAAGATTGAAGTTTGTTGGTTTTTGTTAAGATTAAGGTTTATTTATGTTAGTTATCTATTTATGTTAATAGTCTTTTAAGATGGTACTCCCTCTGACCGAAAGTAAGGGTCCACATTTCTATGTATGTTTTTCGGTTACCTGAGGAACCAAAGGTATTTTAGTTATGTTGATTGCGCTACATTAAGGTTTCAACATTAACACCAGCTCATTTTAAGTATGTTTATGTTACGGGTGACAAACTAGAAAAGTAGGTGCCATACGCCATCATCATCACCATGCTGGTCGCTGGCAGCATGGTGACTGTTTACTTTTTGCATCAGTCTTTCAAGAATCAGAGTTCTCTTTCTCTGTTTAGCTTGATATCTAGCACAAATTTTCACTCAATTCTAGTATACATAAAAGAGATCATTATATGCATACAGGCTTACCTTATTTGATTTTATCATCTTTCCCCTTTCAAAAATAATACTGATTTTCTTTCTGAAAGGGCATCCCATTATAATTCTGTCAGAATTGCAATTGTAAGCTGATAAACTTAGTGCCACATAATTTCTTGTCATATCACATGCATTTCAAGTCGAGGGTGTTTGGAAGTAGTCACTCTGGGGCAGAAGTCAGGTCTGTGTACATCATACCACCTCCAAAAGACTCCATCTCTCGGTGATCTATATTGGGTTCGTTTCTTTTCTCTTTTCTTGGTATCTCGTCATACTTCATCCCATTTGATCATGGTTCGCTGAAGTTACGATTCTCAATCTTTTTTTTCCCTTTCAAGTGAGGCCACAAATAATCGGTCAAGCAAGCAGGGCTGGCAGGATTAGCCGGCTGGGCGACCCTTATCGTCTTAGCTTTTGTCATTGCTGCTGATTCTGCATAAATCCATTTTCTATTGAAGATCCATTTACGAATGAGTCAAATAAAATTCCAACTTCTGGTATACCGTACATATGGATATGATTTCCGTTCAAACCGATAAAATTTTGATTTTCGGCTGGTTTTGGACATCATGGAGAGGACAAGTTAGGGCCTGTTCTGAGTGGCTTAATGGGCTGTATATGTATACCCTATATGGCTTATCTGCTCAGCCATATATAGTTGTTCGGTTGTGGCTTATTCGATCTGATGGTGACTTAATCGGTCACCTGAGAATACCCACTCCTTTACACTTAGCAATTTAGTTTCCTTTTATTTCCTCAACTACCCTCCAATACATTTTTTACTCTTCCTCAACCTATGATACCCATTTCCATGTTCAGCTGAAATGAAAATACCCATTTCTTCAACCTCAACCTCAACCTATGATACCCATTTCCAAGTCCCAGGCTTCTTCTACCTCGACCATGATACCTACTATTTCTTCTCGTGGTTTACGATTTCTAGCAGTGGTCTTCAATTTCGATTTCTAGATGTGGGTTTCGATTTCGATTTCGATTTCCGTTTCTTGCTGTGATACCCAATCTTCCTGTGTTTTCAATTTATAGATGAGGTTTATGATTTCTATTTGGTGTCTTCAATTTCGAAATCTAGGTGTGGTTTTCGATTTGAATTTCCTGCTGGCATACTCATTTTTCCTGTTTTTTGAACCCTATAGGTTGTGGTTTTCGATTTACGATTCATAGGTCTGGTCTTCAATTTCAGTTTCTAAATGTGGTTTTCCACAGCAATTTCTAGATGTGGTTATAAAATATGGATGCAAAGGAAGTCCGAATTTGAAGTCCGGATGATTCTCTATGAATTCAAATATGGAATCAAAGTTGTGACTTTTGTATGCAGATTAGGTCTCGATGTTTGTCTGCAAGTCCATTTGATATGGTTTTTGGTTTTTTTGGTGAATCCATTCGATTTGGTTTTTGGTTTTTTGGGTGAAGCCACTCGATTTGGGTGAATCCAAATGGAGTGTTAAACCATTTTCATCAATCTAGTTTGGGTGAATCATATGTGTTTTCAATTTCTAGCTATGGTTTACGATTTCTAGATCAAGGGTAAAATGGTCATTTCTAACATATAGACTTTTTATTCAGCCCAACAACCGAACAACTTATAAGTTACTGCATAGACAACTTTATCCATACAGGGCTTAATAAAAAGATGAACCGAACAACCCCTTAGCAATTTGACATGAGTTACACAGACCTCGAAATCTTGAAATGTGAATGTTTTTTGTTATCTAGCATATATATCCATCATTGGACAAAGTACACAAGTGATATAAATCACATAGGCATTAAGAACGCTCATCTTCAAAGTGATTATTACGAGTAGTTCCTCTTCATCTCTTCAGTCTCTCAATCGTCTTTAGATTTAAGTTTAGTTTTATTACATTATGATTCTACATATTGATTTTTTGAAATAAAAACCAATTAGACAATTAATAACCCGATAATCTAATTTGTATATCATATTGGCTAGGGTGAGTCAAATAACTACTTTTCTGTATATTCACTATTGGTTCAAGCCCAATGCTAAATCTCAACCCGTTAAATTACATATTTTGCAGTCACTATCAATGTCACAATCCAAAATCTACTCCCATCTTTTCCCAACCTACAACACGAATACACGATCATCTTCAACCTCTTATCACGTTCCCAGTTGTGTTCCCAACACTTATTCTCAATTTAGCAAGTGAGAATTCATATTGGATTCTTTATAACTTCAGTTTTGTTTTGATTACATACATGTTGGGTAGTCATTGTTCGAAGTATGAGTAGTATTGAATAAGGGTAACGTTGGCATACCCCCCCCCCCCTTTCTCCGGGGCCGCCGCGGGGGAGGGTTGGGGCTACCTTTGGGATAAATATTGGTTAGGCAAGATTACCAATTTGACCATTCTTTGGTGTAGATTATTGACGGTATTGATTTGGTTCACATGAATTGCTTATTTTGTTTTTGATTGGAGGACATTTTTTAGATGTTTGACTTGCAATGGAACATTTTCATCTAACTACATGAGAAGTTTAGTCATTGAAGAAGAGTATGCCAAGGCCTTCAAATTTCAAAGTAATGATATCGTGTGACGTAATGGTTTACAAGGTTGAGTAACGCTTACGATCCTCAAGAATCCTGCACGTCTCTGCTCTTCGCCATACTATCGTAGGTGTTACTATTTTAGGGACTATTCTTTTCGGTCACGACATTTTATATTTGTAGTCTCATATACAAGTGAAGAGAGTCCTATTGTGCTATTAGAGTGAATAGTGTGCATAGTAAAGATTTAATTAACAATGTTGCAAGTTGATCATCATGATCCCTCATGGTGATTCAAGGTTGAATGGCTAAGTATTCATGCTTGGTATTTTCTATACACATTTTGCATCTTATTGTTATTGACTTGTGAGCTCATAATGTATATATCTTTTTATATTATATATAGAGCTATTTGGTTTGTTGATAACTGGTCATTTGTAAACCAAACGAAAACAAACCTAGACTCCCGACTTGTAAAAAAGGTTAGTAAAAAGAAGTTGAATCAACCAAACCCAAAATTTGGAGAGAGCTCATTTTGGGTTTTAAAAAGTAATCACTACTTGAATATTTATGCTTTGAGCATATTATAATCACCTTCTTTGAGAATTCATATTTTGGCTACCTAAATTTCTTCTTTTAATTAAATTCCCAAAATTAATGTGGATTCTAATTTCTAATCATATATAATCATAAAAAAAATCTAAGTATAGTTTATTAATTTTCACTTTATATCAATTTTAATTTGTTAATTTATATATTTTATTAACATATTTTAAAAAGCAATTAAAGTATAAATATAAATCTATATTACAACAAATAGACTTCACTCATTTTATACCTTATTTTTCTCCTGGTCAATTTTGTAAGCTATTTCCTTTGCTTCTTTTTCCCCTGATATTTTAGCTTTTCTATTTGTTTTTGCATCTTAAGGTTATACCTGAATTAAGATATTTCATATATATCATCTTAAGATTAGAAATAAAACTTAAAAAACAAAAATGTTCTTTGTTTAAAAACCGAACATTTACCTAAGTAAACAGTTAGTGGTATCATTTATCTTACAATCTTTGCCAATTGAGCATGAAAGCACCGAGAATATTATCCGGTAAGAGCCATAACACGGCCCGAGAGTCTTACCTGGTAAGTGATAGAAATGGGTAACTACTTACCGGGTTGAAGAAGCTTACAAACAACCAATTTTGATTGCTGAGAATGTGATACGATAAGATAAATACAGATAATGTCCTTGCTGATAAACACTTACCCGATAAACATTTGGTAAACAACTGTTTATTAGAAATAGAAACTACACTACCAAAAAATCAATTTGTAAAAATATTATGAACTGAGAGTAGTTCCACATCACAAACGACATGGACCAAAATGGTGGTTAATACATGATTGAAGAAGTTAGGTCACGAGAATAGGGTGCTGTTTGTTTTATATAAAAAAAAAAGTTACCCATCTTCCAATTTGTCAGTTTCAGACCCATTTTTCACCTGGACCCACCCGCTTTGATCACTGCCCTCCAAAAGCAGATTCAGACTTCAAAGGTCTTAATAATCTTGTATTGTTCAGACTGAGTATGTCACGTGATGCGTTCTCGGCTGTCCTCACGTTCACAATTAGATTTGAGTTTTCACAAGAGGTTCAATATGAAGCCGTGGGTGAACTATACGGGAAGATGGGGTCCTAAGTTTGATTATGAGTTTACTACAGAGATCAAGAAAGCCATAAGTAGTCTATCAGTGTTGTGGTGGAGTGGATAAGGTTTGGGGGTTCATAACGCCTAACCAGGGTTCAAATCCCTCCATGCGCAACCTGTGGACATTTACAAAGGGGCATGCTTTAGCCCTGATCTTGCTGGGGATTAGTCGGACCATAGGCTCGGACACCCTTCCAAAAAAAAGCCACAAGTATATTGCCAAGGATATTAAGAGGTATTGCCCTAAAAATGTTGCATAAGGTTCCTCCTGAGTTACTTGGAGAAGAAGGACCTAGAGGCCCTAAAATAAAAGATAGATGAAAGGGTTTGATTTTGATTTTAAAATTTTGATCTATGATCGCAATTTTAACTATTAAAAGTCAATTATTTTCTATACTTAAAATATCCGAGTCTCCTATAATTCAAGGATGGATCAAGTGTTTCTTTTGTTTGCAAGTTCAAAAATCTACTCATTTTATCCATATGTGAAATAGAGTTTATTATAGAAGAAGGGCATATACCTACTTTTTATATAAGAAACCGGTATACATGTATATATACGGAAGCGACTTGATAAAAAGTCCGTTTATATATAATAATTGCAATGTAACGGGTATAGTTCACTGGTAAAAGTGTGATTCATTCTATATATAGACCCCCATAATAGTTAAAAGGGTCTTCGGTTTGATTCATATATTCCGGTCAAAAGCTTTATTTTATTAAAAGTATTCGACCGTCTTGATTGAAAGGAATTCCTAAGAATCGAACGAACAAAGTAAATATAATCAATATAAGTATTGGAAATAATATAGTATTGTCTATTCCATAAGGATACGAATAAGTCGTGGTATTTCCAAAATGTGGAATAGAATGAAAGGGTTGGATCATATATGCTACGTTTTCATCAATTTTATATACTTTATCTGAAGATGGGGTTATTACAAACTCTTTCATTCTTTCACTTCCTCGTCACAATCTCCATTCTTGTATTCCAGTGATGTGAGATTTGCCTAGGATATTAGAAACATTATCAACAAATTACATGAAAAAAATGTAATGAACCCTTATTTCAATTTTAGAAGACTATAATAAAAAATATCAAACTCTTTTAGCTTGTGATAACTAATTTTGCAACATTGTGAATAGTCCTCAAACTTATTTTGAACCCAATTCATCGTTTTATGTGTCCAATGTTTTCTTTAAGAAATTGTCTCGTAATTGCGTAAATGAAAATGACCTAATTAAATATGAATTTGATATCGGCAAACTTGATAAATTTTAGCTGTAGGGATCACATGACAAGTTGATTGTGATGACCATAATTTATTTTCAAGCTAGTCATTGTCTAATTTGCATTTGGTATCAGAACATAATAGGACGGGATAGAACAGTTGTTCAATGTTTGGTAAAACATAAGTAAATTAGATATGACAGAACAAACTTGGTTAATGACCAATTTATCCTCAATATATTTCTTTTTACCAAACCACAACTTTGCAACCAAAATCACATATAAATACCAATACAAAAGACCCATTGAAAAAAAAAATTGGTTAATGACCAATTTATACTCTATTTTAATATTAAAGTAAAATTGAAACTTCAAGAATCATTTTTAGCAAAACCATAAATATCAGGGACCAAAAGTGAAAACATTTATGCTATCTTTATTATTAGATTTGTTTTTTAGGTAGTGTAGCTTGTGAATAGTGATTAACATTTGGTAAATGTTAATATATAGAATTTGAACTTTCATCTATATATATATAGGGTTAGGTTCAAGGGAAAATCTCAAATAAATGGAAAGCCGAGAAACAACTTCGTAGCCCTCCATTTGGACCGTATGTACTTGTGCATACT
>LUCG01213739.1:0-13368 GCA_001633085.1 Carthamus tinctorius | reverse complement strand
AGGAGGAGGAGGAGGAGGAGGAGTTCAGGAGTGCCAGTGGAAGCTGAGATATTTAATCTACCAGTGACCAACTAAAAATAAATGTTCTATACCGACCTCTTGACACTAGGTGGAGGGATGTTCCACGTGCACAACATTTTACTTTATAAATTTTAGAATTATCCACTGCGTTAGATCACTGGGAGTATTATTATGATTGTTTGTTATTGGGAAATTTGGGTCGTTACACTAGGTCTGAGCTTTCTCTTTTCCCTTAGCGTTTCCTCCTCTACGTATTTCTCCTGAAATGTTATAAAAAGGTTTTGAAAACGAGGGTTAGACCATAAGGTCTACTGAATTCCCTCAAAAAC
This sequence comes from Carthamus tinctorius, assembly GCA_001633085.1. Classification (NCBI taxonomy): domain Eukaryota; kingdom Viridiplantae; phylum Streptophyta; class Magnoliopsida; order Asterales; family Asteraceae; genus Carthamus; species Carthamus tinctorius. Next base: position 13,018 of record LUCG01213739.1, on the reverse strand, counting down.
AGTTTAATAACAAACGTGGCCCGCTGGCCCAAAGCAATTTAATTTATAAAACCATGGTGGTGCATAGTGGACAATGAATCCGTCACCCCGTGACGTTGGGTCGGGGCCCCTACAGGCTCCCCGAGCCCCAGCAGCACCACTAGTGGCAGGCCCCCCGTGTAGATGCCTTTTAAGGGAGGACGAAACATATTCGTGGTCCACACCACGCACTCACTCCCAAGGGATGTACTGTCCCTTAGTACACATCGTCCACATTGCAAACCACCCCACATACATTATACACATAGGCATTTCATTATAAGCATGCTCATAAAATGCAAATATCCAACAATTTATCAAATAACAGATTTCCAATGAACATTTTCAGTAAATATTTCAGGAAACACTTCAGTTTATAAAAAGGGTTTGGCAAGGGAACTCACCTGAGCCTAACTCCCAGCAGCTCTAAGCTCGCCTACGGATCAGCAACCTATCTAAACATCAAATAACTCTACTTAGGTACTGGTAAACCCTTAAGCTATAAGACCCCCTAGGCAGACTTAGCATGGGGGTTCCGCTACCCGGTTAGCGGATGGGGTCAAGGGGGACCGCCCTTGCAGGGTCGAGGGGCAGCGCCTTAGAGAAAATTTTGGTTTCTATATAAATAATTCACTACGGATCTTCCTCAGAAATCTAACCTTAGGGTCTAAAACCTCCCAAAATCTGACTCGAAAACTACCCGGAATCCGACTCTGACAAACCTCAAAGTCCGATCCGGAGAATACAAAGCCCGACTCGGCCTATGCCGAAGTCCGACTCGGGAAACAAGACTAGTCCGACTCGGGAAACATTATAATCCGACTCGGGAAATAAAATAGTCCGATTCAGGAAAGTCTAAAGTCCGACCCTACTCATACAAAGTCCGATTCGAACATCAGTCCAAGTCCGACTCGGACAATAGTCTAAAGTCCAACTCGGACAACTGCCAAGTCCGAATCGGACAATACTCCATGTCCGACTCGGGGTTTCCAGGCCTCGAGGAGATCGAGCCTAGTACCCCAAAATCCAATCTAAACAGCTCTCAAATACACCAATTAAACTACAAGCGATCCTACAATTGATCCTAATACAATCCTAGACTAGATTAAGATCAAAGATTGATAATCTTACCCCCAAATGTTGAAGATAAAGATACTGCGATGAAGAAGGAGATGATGATGATACTGCTACTGCTGTTCTCAATTACACGCACTCACACACAAATCTTTTTACCTTAATTGGTAAAAAGCTACGTCATGACCTTGTTTTTATAGGGTGGGCCATGGGCCTTGGCCTTAATTGTATTTCCAAAAATAGTTAAGCCCAACTATTATTTAAATTCCAAAAAATCACATTTAGTCCCTGAAATTTTCAAAGAGTCTCAATTAAATCCCGGTTGCTAAAATAATTACATCTCCAGAATCCTGGTTATTACAAAATGCCTTTTATAAAATAAGGAATATGGTAATCACAGATGTAGATAATCTTAATAGAGGGTACTTCCAGGGGAATTATAAATGGACCCTCTTATAAGAGAAATGATTAGGGTTATGTAAGTGTATAGGTGGGACCCAATATAGAAGCTATACTTTTATGTGAGTGGGTCACAGGCTAAAGAAGATCTAAATAACATCCTACTTTTATTGTGAATTAATTTTGATGGTGGAGAAGAATGTACAAAGAATGAAAATTAATCAAGTTAAAGGGTGTGATATAATTGGTATGTTAAAGGAAATATCACCCCAATTGTTCTTATTGGTGGGTTAATAGCTAAGTTTCCATCTCGTGAGGATATAATCTAATATATGCAAATAATAATGCACTAAGGTTATGATATCAAACAAATAGTAACGCTAGCAACAATGTGAAATTTAAAGTAGATCCCAAATGTGTTTTACAAATACCAACAACGAGACCAATGATAATCCAACACAATGCAATGAAGAAATAAATATAAAGAAAGAGATAACATGAGGATTTAAGTCGTTCACTAGTCGGTGTTATAGTGTCCTCTATGGGAATAGATGGTGATTCGTATTAAAAATTAAAAAATGTTAGACAAAAAAAATATGAGTTTTTACAATGTTGTTTCGTATAGCATATAAAAATCAACCTGAAAAGTTAAAGCAAGGACTATGATCAAAACTCCAAGAAAATATTTATCTACTTCTAACCTTAAAGGACCCATTTCCAAATGGGTACCAAGAAAATGATTTCTCTGTGACTATAGGTTCTTGAGCATCAACAAACTTGGTGTCTTGACAGTGGGTGTTTAAGACACATGAGAACAAATCTCTTCTCATCAACTATGTGCCAGAAAATGGTCCTTCCATAACATTCGGACGACTCAAGAGGAACAACCAAAGGATATGGGACTCTCACAAACAGATCAGTAACTTTCAACAAAGTTTCCTATGTAGAGGGACTAATGCACAATCTCTTGAGTATTTGTCGGTTGTATAACTTGGGGTATACTACCACTTTCAAGCTATGTGAATGTCTTGTCACATATAGAAACAAAAACACTGCTCTATCTAGTCGTAGAAAAGACAATATTTATGTCATAAACATGGGTCCAAGTTCCATTGGCACGAATATGTGCTTTATTTTTTGAAGATACTGCAAAGAAGAACACACTTTGGCACAAAAGACTATCCCATCTCAACTTTAAAATTGTAGTTGGGATGCCCAAGATAACTTAATGAAAGAGAAATTATGTACTGCTTGTGAAAAGGGGAAGATGCATAATCCTCTTTCAAATCCAAGAAATGCTTCTTAATCAATCTTCCTCTTCATATGCTTCACATGGACTTATGCGGTCCATTTAGCACTCCAATCCTAGGAGGAAAAAGGTATATTCTCGTAATTGTAGATGAATTTAATCATTACACTTTGGTATATTTTCTCAGGTACAAGAGTGATGCTTTTGAAGAAATCATCCAATTCATCGAAAAATCGGAAGTACTAAATAGACAACTTGTGAGATCGCTAAAAAGTTACAACGGTACTAAATTTCAGAACAACACCTTGGAGGACTTATTCAATGACAAAGGAATCTCAAAAAATTTCACAATTGTTCGAACTCTTCTACAAAATGGTGTTGTTGAAAGGAAAAATGGGACCCTTTGTGAAGCTGCCCGATCTATGCTAAGTGAATCTAACTTACCAACCTATTTTGGGCCAAAGTAGTAATCACTATTTGCTTTACCCAAAGTCAGTCAATTATTGTTAAAAAGCACAATAAAACTTTGTATGAAGTTTTCTATGGAAGAAAAGCAAACATTGGTTTTTACATGTTTTTAGATGTGTATGCTCCATTCTCAATGATAGGGAAAATCCGGGGAAATTTGCTCCATAAGTTGATGAAGGAATCTTCATGGGATACTCTCTGACTTCCAAAGCCTACAAAGTGTACAATCTTCAAAGAAAATGAATTGATGAATCCACCCATGTAAACGTAGATGTCCTTAAATCATCATCTCTCTGCTGCAATGTTGATGAACTTAATGTATGGATCTCCTCATGCAATGGTGATAACGCTCATATATTTTCAGTCCATCATAACACCTCTATACCCTTCACTCACTTTCCTTCTACTCAAAACATATTGTCCCTAATCCATCCAACCCTTTCTCAAATCAACATCTGCCGATATTAACCAAGCTGACATGCCTTATTCCTTTCATCATCATCCAACATCTACCTTAGCTCTACCTCCTACTTAAAAATGAAGCAAATATCATCTCATTAATCAAATAATCGATGATCAACATGCTAGGTCCAGACTAGAAGAAGAGTTGGGAATATGTGTCTCTATGTGGACTTCCTCTTTATTGTTGAACAAAAAAGAATAGAGGAAGCTTTGGCCAAACCATATTAGATCATTGCTATGCAAAAAGAACTCTCTCAATACGAGACCAAAGAAAGTTTGGAGACTTGTTCCCCGTCATTTAAGAAAAGAATGTAATTAACAGAAAATGTGTGTTCCGAAACAAAGATGGATGAAGAATGGAATGTGATCAGGAATAAATCTAGGCTAGTGGCTCTAGGATACTGACATGTAGAAGGGACTGACTATGATGAATTTTTTGCTCCTGTTTCCAGACTTGAAGCCATAAGAATTTTCCTTGCACATGTTGCTTACATGAACTTTAGAGTCTTCTAAATGGATGTCAAGAGTGCTTTTCTAGACAGGAAATTACCCGAATAAGTCTATGTGAAACAACCACCTGGATTTGAAGATTCTGCTCACCCTAACTATGTGTACCGACTTGACAAAGCTATATATAGGGATTAAGCAAGCTCCTAATGCTTGGTATAATACCTTGTCTGATTTTTTCTGGAAACAAGTGCACTTGAGGTAAAATTGACAACACCTTGTTTCTTAATAAAAGACCAGGCAATCTCTTTCTTGTTCAAATATAAGCAGACGATATCATATTCGGTGCCACCGACGAGTCTCTATGTCGAGAGTTTTCCTCTCCCATGCAAAGTAGGTATGAGATGAGTATGAAGGAAGAACTTACCTTCTTTTTTGTATTTGTAAGTAAAACAAACAAATGAAGGAATTTTAATAAATCAAAGCAGGTATATCCGAAATCTTCTAAAAAAAATTAAATTTAAAAACTGTTGTAACGCCGCGTTTTCCAAATTACGTATTTTAACTATCTTTGATGGAGTTATGTTAAATTTGGTTAACTTTATGATTTTTAGGAGTTTAAGGGCTAGTTTGATAATTTTAAAAGTGAAGGGTTAGAGTTAGCATGTATATAAGGAGAGAAAGCGCTCAACCTCCCTTCTATTGCCTTAATCGATTTCCAGAGAAAGGAGAAGGGAGAGAGAGAGAGAGGAGATTTTGGAGAATTAGAGGTGTGGCATTAAATTAGGAAAGCCTACTTGGAGGAATCACTGTCAAGGTTGTTTTCGGGTTGCAAGGTATGTGTTCTAACACTTCTATGTGATGAGTTGTTGAGTTATAGAGTTTAAGTAGAATGGTTAGGGTTTAGTGGAATTTGGTGATCAATTGATCATCATTTGGAGTAATTGGGTGATGTTTTAGTGTTTGGATGTTTGTAAAACGTTTGTAGGTTGTTAATATTGATTTGATGGGTCCAAAACACTTAATTGTGTAGGGACTCTATGAACCAAGCAAGGTTGTGGGAAGGGTAGTAGCATGTTAGGATGGACTTATGTGTCCAAGGAAAAGAATTAGGAGACCACTAGGGAGCATGTTAGTAAGGAGACATATAAAGCGAGGGTCACTGGCCTAAGCTTGTTGATTGAACGGGAAGGGATGTAGATGAGTTATTCTAATTTGTTATGTTCTATGGATCAAGTATGATGAACACTAGGAAGCAAGGTAAGAGGCCCGTGGGTAGTGAGAATCAGGAAATCCCTAATTTGAGGGAGAGTGTAGCAGCTGAGGTAGGGGAAGTTCTCCATGAGTTACTTCCCGACCTTTCGAGCGTATGAAGCAAGAATTAACCCAGGTGGTTAACAGCATTGTAGAAGCAGTTATGGCCGCAAGAGCAAATGATGCGGGAAGCTCTCAGTCTGGTCAGGCTAGAGCAGATAGATACAAGGATTTCTCGGCATGTCAACCACCGATTTTCAAAGGAAAGAAGGATCCAGGGTCTAACACCCGTTGGATTTCTGAGATGGAAGATGCATTCCGCATTGGTTTTGTACAGCGGAAGTAGAGGTCAGGTTTGCTGTGAGCCTGCTTAGAGGAACCGCGAAGGATTGGTGGAGCTTGATTGTTCGGTCAAGGACAAGGGAGTAAGTGGAGAGTATGATGTGGGAGCAATTCTCCGGTCTTTCCAGATAACAGTATGCATCTTAGATAGAGATAGAGAGGATGACTAGCGAATTGTTATCGATGGTGCAACCTACCAAGTCAGTGAATGAGATTACCAGCAAGTTCTAGAGCGATCACTCTTTTGCCAGAGTATGTCACGAATGAGAGGAGGAAGATGTACAGATATGCTGAGGTGTCAAAGCTAGAGATAAGAGAAGTTGTGGTGATAGCAAGGTACACTAATATTCATTAGATGCACGAGGTAACTTGGGCTAGAGAGCTCAATTTGGAGAAGCAGGGAAGAAGGAAGAAGGAAGAAGGCGGAGCAGACTCAGACTCAATCTCATCATGCTAGTAAGAAGTTCAAGTCGGCGAGTCAGAAAACTGAAGCAAGAAAAGATTATCCGAAGTTGTTACAAGTGTGGAAGTCGGGTCATCTTAGCCGAGATTGCAAGAAAGCCACAAAGCTCTGCTTAGAGTGCTTCCATTGGGGTCACTTTGCGAATGAGTACCCAATGTCTACTATATCAGCTCAGAATCTAGGCCCAAACCCTTTGAAGATGGATGAAGGTAGATCGGGTAAGAAGATGATGTTCCCAAAAGTCGGGGACGAATTTTCCAGTCGACGGCAGGGGAAGCCGAGGTGGAACCGAATGTCGTGATAGGAATCTTTCATGTTAACTCATGCCTGTGTTTGTGTTAATTGATACCTAAACTAGTAAGTCATTTCTTTTTTCCTCTATTGTAAAAGCTTCAGTCTGGTAAAGGATAGACTAGAGAATCCTTAGGAAGTAAAGATAGCTGATGAGAAGAGCCTGTTGGCTAGAGAAGTTTATAAAGGCAATGTAATAGAAATAGAAGGGGTGAGGTTTTATATCGACCTCATTTATGATGAAACAAATCAATGTGACAATTGGTATGGGTTGGCTTGGTGGTCATCAAGCTCGTTGAATGTGAAAGATAGCAGATAGTGGTTCGAACCCCAAGTGCAGGAGAACTGGTTATTATGGAAAGGAAAGGAAAAGACTACCATAGGTGAGTTTCTTTGGCCAAAGTGAGGAAGTATGTGAAATGTAAGGGAGCCAGTTACTAGACATCGTATTGATAGCTGAGAGGAGGAAAAGAAGAAAGCAGTGACAGATGTGCCAATGGTTAGAGGGCTCGGTAAGTTAACTGTGAAGGTTGGAAACCCGCTGCGGAGGATCGAAGATTTTTCTCGATCAACTTCAGGGCCCCACTTGGTTCTCGAAGATAGATCTTCGTTCAGGGTACCATCAGTTGAAGTTTAGGGAAGAGGACGTGCATAATACGGCGTTCAAAATCAGATACGGGCATTTCGAGTTCATCGTGATGCCGTTTGGACTGACAAATGCACCGCCAGCGTTCATGGACCTTAGGATAGAGTTTGTAGACCAATGTTGGATAGGTCGGCAATCGTATTCATAGACGATATACTGATCTATTCCAAGTCAAAGGAGGATGATGTGGAGCACGTACGAGAAGTTTTGGAGACCTTGCGTAAGGAACGATTATACGCGAATTTTTCCAAGTGTAACTTCTGGTTACAAGAGGTTTAGTTCCTTGGACATCTTGTTAACCGGGAAGGCATCAAGGTAGACCCAGCTAAGGTAGAGGCAGTGATGAAATGGGAGACCCCAAAGACTCCAACCAAAACTAGAAGTTTTCTTGGATTAGCCGGATACTACTGCCGGTTCATTCAGAATTTCTCCAAGATAGCGGTTCTATTGACCAAGCGGACTCGGAAGAATGAGTCGTTACGAGCGTGTTGTTTAGAGTGAAGAGCAGGAAGCAGCATTCGAGATGTTAAGGAGGAAGTTATGCGAGGCTTCGGTGTTGACACTACCGGAGGGAGTTGAGGACATGATAGTTTACTATGGTGCTACCTATCACGGATTCAGTTGTGATTTGATGCAGCATGGGAAGGTGATTTCTTTTGCGTCCCGTCAATTGAAGACGCATGAAGTAAATTACCTGACTCATAATTTAGAACTTGTAGCAGCGGTGCTCACGCTTGAGATATGGCGACACTATTTATATGGGTTCAAGTGTACCATTTACACTGATTATAATAAGTTTGCAATCTTTCATGAGTCAGCTGAATTTAAACATGCGACAGAGATCCCATAGAAAGGATTTCAGCGCCCCTCTCTAGATAAGAAGCAGAACGTGCCATCACCTACAACCCTTTCCTCTGATGGATGTGTAAAGAACTATGTTTGTGAAATCCTTTATCATCCGGAGAAAGCAATGTAGTGCCAGACGCGTTGAGCAGGAAAAACGCAAAATGTTCCTCTTGGAATACCTTGGTGAGGTTGACGGTGATAACCTCATTAGTTGATATGATTAAGCAGTCACAAAGAAAAGCAGTTAAGAGTGAGAATCAGAAAAAGGAAGAAATCATGGGTCAATTAGCTCAGTTAATACCTGATAGTCGTGGTCTTTTGAGTCGTTATGACTGCGTATGGGTGCCAGTGTCATGGACTTAAGGTCAGATTACTGGTGGCCAGGGATGAAAAGGGATGTGGCAAAGTATGTGGAAAAGTGTTTGAAATGTTTAAGAATGAAGGTTGAGCATCAAAGGCGGTACGAAAAGCTTCAACCATTAGAAATACCGGTTGGAAGTTAGAGTATGTGACGATGAATCTGATTAGAAATTGCCCGTACTCCTAAAAATCATGATGCTATATGGGTGATAGTGGACAAACTGACGAAGAGGGCCCATTTCATCGCTATTCGGGAGAGTTTCTCTTCAGAGGTGTTAGTTGATATTTACGTTAAGGAAGTAGTAGCTAGACACGGGGTACCGGTCTTAGTGATTTCTGATCGGGATGTCCGGTTTACCTCGTGTTTCTTGGGAAGGTTCCAGGTGGATTTGAGCATGAGACTTCAGTTCAACACCTCTTTTCACCATAGACAGACGGGCAGAGTGAGACGACAATACAAACTCTCGAGGATACGCTGAGAGCCTGCGTGCTAGACTTTGGAGGCAGCTGGGATACGTACCTACCGCTGGCCGAGTTTTCGTACAACAATAGCTTCCATGCCAGTATCGGCATGCCTCCATACGAGATGTTGTACGGGAGGAGGTGTAAGACTCCCATCTGTTGGGGATAAGTGGGCCAGCGGGAGTTGGGTAATATTGAAATTATTCAGAAGATGACTGAGAGTATTCAGTTGATGCGTGATAGACAGAAAACTGCTTAGAGTCATCAGAAGAGTTACACAGATAAGAGAAGGTCAAATTTAGAGTTCGAGGTGGGAGACAACGTGCTTCTCAAGGTGTCGTCGTGGAAAGGGGTGATACGTTTCCGTAAGAGAGGTAAGTTGGGGCCGAGATTTATCGGACCATTCAAGATAATCGCACGAGTCGAAAAGGTCGCCTACCGACTTGAGTTACCGCTAGAACTCAGTCAGATACACAACACGTTTCACGTTTCGTAGTTGAGAAAATGCTTAGCAGATGAATCGGCTCATGTACCGATTGATGACATCCAAATGGATGAGCGGCAAAACTATGTAGAAAGACTGGTGGCGATCATGGAGAGAAAAACCAAGTCCCTAAGAAATAAGGACATTGGGATAGTGAAGGTTCAATGGGAGCATAGAAAGGGCTCGGAGTGGACGTGGGAACCAGAAGACAAAATGAGAAGGAACTACCCAGAGTTGTTCCAAGCCTAGACGATTTTGGGGATGAAATCCTGGTAAGTGGGGGAAAGTTGTAATGCCCCATTTTCCAAATTACGTAATTTAACTATCTTTGATGGAGTTACGTTACATTTGGTGAACTTTGTGATTTTTACGAGTTTAAGGGCTAGAAAGCCCTCAACCTCCCTTCTGTTGCCTTAATCGATTTCTAGAGAAAGGAGAAGGGAGAGAGAAAGGCAATTTTGGAGAATTAGAGGTGTGGCATCAAATTGGGAAAGCCTACTTGGAGGAATCGCTGTCAAGATTGTTTTCGGGTTGCAAGGTATGTGTTCTAACACTTCTATGTGTTGAATTGTTGAGTTATAGAGTTTAAGTAGAATGGTTAGGGTTTAGTGGAATTTGGTGATCAATTGATCATCATTTGGAGTAATTGGGTGATGTTTTAGTGTTTGGATGTTTGTAAAACGTTTGTGGGCTGTTAATTATTGATTTGATGGATCCAAAACACTGAAATTTGAGTTTGGAAGGGGAAACCAACGATTTTTGGGAAAAATCGCGCTGGGAGTTTGAGTCAGGGTTTGGCGCGGATGACCGCGCCGATGGACCCGCGCCACCAGCCATGCGGAGTTCTGTCAGCCATTGTTGGCGCGCGTCTCAGCGCAGATCAGGCCACGCTACCATCCGCGCGGAGCCTCAAAACACTCTTTTGTGGCTTTTATTCATTGTTAGGTTGGTCTAAGGTATAGGATGTCATTATAGGGTCATTATAAAGTTATTAGGTGGATTAATTCCCTTATGTTGTATGTATGTATGTTTTATAGGTGTTTAGAGTTGATTACGTGTGAATTGTTCAAGTGTTTGTATCGGTAGCATCGCAGACAGGTGAGTACTCTACCTATGATATGTATGGTTATGTGTATGTGATTGTTAATGCATGTGTGATTATATATCTGTATTTGGCATGTAAAAGGATATGATAGTTCACTTGACGGTGGTAACACCTCATGGGAATAATTACGGATTAAGAGTCCTGGTACCAGTGTCATATGTTCTTCCTTGATGGTACTGAACCGTAAGGAAGGGGTTATGTTGCATGCTTGTAGTTGCTATGTATTTATGGTTATGTATGCATGATGGTATGTGGTTTAGGTGTGTGCTCACTAAGCGTAAGCTTACCCCGTTGTTGTTTACATTTTAGTGGCAGGTACATCATCTAACGGCAAGGAAAAGGCTCCAGCTTGAAGCTATGGGAGAATGTAGCTCAGCAGTCTAGAGTCAATGGAGTTTGAGATACGTTGGTTATGGGATTTTTAAAGCAGTTTTCTTTGGGGTAGTATTTGGACATGATTCTTTAAATTGGGTTGGTAACTAGATTTGGTTCAACTTTGGAAATGTTTTAATACTTCTTTATTAATGTTATTTCAAGTTTGGATAAATGATGTCTGTTGGTAAAGCTTCCGCTAAATCAAGGTTACTTACGTTAAGTTTGTGTTTTAGAAGAAGAGTTGTTACAACTGTACTCCCATAAAAGACTCTGAAGGCACCCCCCCCTTAAAATTCATGAAGATCTCGATGAAAAATTGGTAAAGGTAACTGAATTTCGGGGTATGATATGATCCCTTCTTTATCTCACTGCTAGCAAACATGATATTGTTCTCTTTCAATCAACAAAATGAGAAATGTTGGAGAAATAAATTAAGAGGTCCTTATTAAGGAGGCTTTGCACTCAAAATAGGGCTAAAGCAGATCCAAAAGAGTTGGGTCCGGGCTTCTGAAAAGATAAATATGCACAGGGTAAGGTAAGGGGAAAGTCTTAAAAAACCACACTAACATAATGATTCTAGCTCGCCCACTAAGAGCAGATGGAGATTCTCAGACAGGGAAAAGCGGCACTCTCATCTATTAAATAATACCAATAACAAAGATCTAAAAGTGGAGTCCTTCTCCCACACCTAATGAATGTATTGTTATATTTGTAGCTTAGTGATCCACGAATGCTAATGTACGAAGTTCTTTTATTCATCAATATTGTATTCTTCATATGGGGAAAATATCTTTGTGTATTTATGTTAGTGAAAATATATTGTACTCAATATCACATATAATGAATATATTATAGAAGTCAAAGCTAGAGCATAATAGTCAAAGTCAAGGTAAGTTGATGTACAGGTCAAGGCTATAAATACGGAGTTAGGAGTTCATAGTTAGATGGACACTTCATTATAATATCTAAGAGAACTTAGGGGTTGTTTACCAAATTTTTTATTAAGTCCTGTATGGATAAATTTGTCTGTCTGGATAAAAATGTGTTGTTGTTTACTTCTTTTTCTGAATCGACTGTCTGAATGACATAATTGACCAATTTACCCCTTAGCATAACTTAATCGTTATTTCACTTCTTCGGTAAATTGTTGTTTAGGTTTTTAAGTTAAAATGATATTTTAGTAATATAAAAACTATTTTAACATCAAAACCATTTTAACATCAAAACAAGATATTATAATAAATATTATATCTTATTTACGTTATATGTATTAAAAATATGTCTGTCTTATATAAACACACAAAAAGTACAAATACATAATACTTTATTGTATTATATTATATGAGAAATTCAATAAAAAAAAGCTACTTACCCATCTAATCTCATCTTCTATCTTCTTCCTTCTTCCAAGAATATCACCAGGTCACAGCTACACACACTTCGTTTTTCCTTTCTTCTCCATAGTCCATAATTCTTTTTTTTTCTTCTTCTATCGTCTTCCTTTTTTTTTCTCTAATTTCTTTTCCTAACCTCCCTTTTCTTTCTTTCTTCTTCGGTTTATTTTGTATTTTTCTGTCCCCTTTTTTTCATCTTTTTGTCAACAAGAGCTTTTTGAGTTTTAAGCTCCATGAATGAAGATTTAGGTACTAATAGATATTAGAAGGATAAGGTAAAGAAAGATATGCAGGTCAGATCTGAGCTTTCTATCATCTTTTCTTCTTCGTGAATGGTTTATTATGGGGGATCTGGTAGAGAAAGATACACAGATTGTTTTTTCAAGGGGTAGGAGAGGTCATTTGTATGTCTGAACCTGGACAACAGTACTATTCCAGCTGTGCGAATAAGACAACAACTTTCTTATTAAGCTGCAAGTAAACACTCCAAAACGTATGTGCGAATAAGCACATTCAGTCATTAAGCTCATTAAGTCATAAGTAAACACCCCCTTATTGTAATATCCATGGAGTAAGATCTAGAGAGAGATTCTAGAGAGAGAAAGTAGATATTGTAATGATTTACATATGAATGAAGATATGGTTGATTGATCTATNTATGTTATATTAACTTTTAAGTTAATTGTGTGAATTGTAGAATTTTGGGGGCCTAGGGGTCATTCCTCAAAGTGGAGGGTTGTTATTACTTTGTATAAATAGGGGTTGGGAAACCCTACTCTCTCATAATTTCCCTAGAGTCGAATTCGAGAGGCAGAATGGAGAAGTTGGCGATTTTTGGAGTTTCAATTGGAAGAGGGAGATCAACCAATCGAGGTAGCA
>LUCG01213732.1:0-17001 GCA_001633085.1 Carthamus tinctorius | reverse complement strand
AAAATAGGGACCAATAGTGTAATTAAGTATAAACCACAGGGACCAAATATGTAATTTACTCTTGTTTTTTTAAAGTAATGTAATTTTTGGCATTGTTTACTCAAATGGTTAAGTTGTATATCCTTTTCTTGTTTAATATTTTATTGTTATTGTCCCATATGCAAAATGGAATGACATTGGTGCCCTAAGGAATATAATACCATTTATAGAGTAGTGATTCAATTTTTGTCTTTAGAAATAGACAAATTTGTTATATCAATTTTACATAACTTATCAATTCAAGAATAAAAGACAAACAAAAATAACAATTTGAATAGGAAAAAGGTAATATCAGGTGCATTGTCTAAAGCGTTTATTGATTATTTATGTCTCATAACTTTAATGGCATTTAAATGATATTTTGTGTTTTAGGAAAAATGATCCATTTTCTAAAGAAACGTATATCCAAGTTTTAATTGAAACACTAAAATAAAATTCTGAAAATTTTCATAAAACAACACACACTTGAATTAAAATATATAGCAATATTAACATGTTTCAATGCTGATATTTTATTATTTTATTTATAAAAATCAGATTTGATAAAATAGTTATAATGTTTTAAAAAGCTATTATTGTCTTTGTATGAAAGATTGAATATGATAAATACATATAAACAATAAAAATACAAGAGCTGTATATTTGTTAGAGTTAAGTTATAATATATTTTTTCTTCCAATTATCATTAATTATCTCTTTTTTACCTGCCCAACGGTTACTGACGAACACATAAAAGAAACTAAGAAAACAATTTTGTATCCGTTGGTAATTCGTCGGTAATAGTAAAAAGTCATCAATGGATTTTGTCTTCATGGAGAAAGTTGTTCATGGTGGGATATCTATTGTTATTCCGTCAGAAAATTATTGATAGATTTTAGTCGTTGGTGATTTTCGTTAGTGCAAGTTAGTTTTCTAGTAGTGAGAGTCATCACTGTATCCCTTATCTTATCAACTAACGGTTCTCGGTCATCAAAATGGATTACTAATAAACAACTTTTAATCATAAGTATTTATCAAGTAAGATTCTCAACCTTATGATGCTTCTTACTGTGTAAGATTTTCGATCATTATCATATGCTCATTAAGTAAAGTAAATGATACCAACAAACGCTTTTTACTAACCCAACTAGAAAATAAACTAGTGTAAAAAATGTCTTTCAAATTATATGATATGTTGCATTTTAAAAAGTAATAATTTTGGAGGATTGTGTCTTGTTTTTGAAATTATTGGCTTCAAACGATTGGTTTGGTAGATAAAAAAGATGACAGCCTCTCAACTTTAATTGCTAAAATACAAAATTCATGCAAGTGAAAAAGGAAGCAAAATAATGGAATGTTTGATTCCATTTATGAATCTCTTTACCATACTTCATGTGCAATTAAATCTTGTCCATGCTCCATTTACAACCAAAAAAGAAAACTAAGAAATAAAGGAAGAAAAAGTGAAAGTAAAAGTAAGGGAAGGTAAGGTTGGCCAAAATTTAAATATGTTTAAAATATCCAATAGGTTATATATTTATACATACATACATACATATGTATGAAGATTTCTTCTGAAAACTCTATAAATCGTGAGTTTTCCTAAGAATCAGTGTTTCATGTGCTATTTTATATGAACTTTTTTTCACATATGGTTAGAATTCAATGTATTAACTAACATATATATGTTTTACATTGTGTTTGTTTCACATATATTTGGTTCGCAATGTGAACCATTTTGGTGTTTGTGAAACAAAAAATACATATAAAAACGTTTCACATTTTGAACCGTATAATGTGGAAGCTCCCATGCACCTCACAAAACTTTAAGTTCTTAAATGGTTAAGTCATCACTTCTACAAATACTATATACAACTACATATATGAATACTTATATAGAAAGTTTGAAGAAGATAATAATATATCTTATATATAACTTTATTATATCTTTTATATTAACTCATGCAAACATTTCTGATATCCGTTTTTGTTTAAAATAAGCTCTATTTATGTAACATCCCAAAGCCCAAAGCTATAGGTTAGCCCAATAACTTCGAGTCCAACTTAAAACCATGGTGGAAGTTATTGGTAGCCTATGACTTGAGACTTATATGGAGCTTACAAGTGCTACTTTCTATCCATGTGGGACGGGTTATTACAATTTAGATGCATGAATATTAATAAGAGGTCATTAGACGTAGTACTTAATTAAAAAAAGTTAAGAATATTTTTACATCCGTATTCATTATACCAACACGTTACTCGTTTATATTGTAACATAACAACATTTACATCACCAAGTATAATTAAATAATTGCCCCTAATACCAAAACATGAATTCAAAAGGGAAAATGGCACGAATAGCAATGCTTCGGCTGACCGAATTCACCTCTACAAATAACCATTCCTTAATTTAAGAATAGACAATGATAAGTTAAAATTTCTTCTGAACCACTTCACTTGTAAACATGATCATTTAAAAAACAATCAACCACGCAAATTTTGTATGCCTTCGCCTAGGAACTTGTTTCACATACATGAAAACCAAATCAAGCTCTACTTGCGTCAAAGGTTGGCCTTTGCATGAACCCAAGACACACCTCAAGTGCATGCACCGCCTCACATAAACTTGTTTTTCATTTTATTTTTGACCCCACCGCAAGTTGTAGCTTAGTACTTGCAAAGGTGGTGACTTATTTTTAAATCTTAGAAAAAAAAAATAACTATGAGGTAAATTCAATCTCTTGAAGTGTTTATTATACAGTATTATCAAATTTAAAAACATTGATTGAAAACATACTAGAAAGTCAAAAATAAGTTTGACATAACACAACTAGATTGAATATGTGTCCAAGCTTAAACATCAATCATCATCAAAATAAAATTCTCATTGAATGTCTTGTTTTCACATTTCTCTATATACATTTTGATCCTCATATATTCTCACTTATTCCTTACTAGTACTTCTGGTCAAATACTTTATGGTTGTCCGAATTTAAAATTTTGTGTAAACCTAGGGACAAATAACTTCATAGTTTATATAATAAGTTCATGATCTCATTCATTTTAGAAGTCATTCATCTCTTAAACTTTTGTACAACATATTCACAAAACATGTTGGGTATAGTAAAGTTGTTGAAGAACCTAAACAACAAATACATGTTATACATAATAAGTATAAAAATCTAGCAAATGTGTATTATTTAGTACTCATGTTGTTGAACAACCTATCGGGGGACCATAAATGTTGTTTTCGTTTTTGTAACAAATTTTCTCGGTTTTACATAAAATATAAATCTAAACCTATTTACAAAAATATTTCTATCAGTGCAATAATACAACTATATTCTAGCAAATTACATCCACTTGGCAATCTGATGTATTTTTATAATCAGAGATGCAAAAAAAATCGGTTCTTTCGGACCCGATCGAAAAAACCCGAAACCGGTTCTGGCATACCCGGTTCGGGTCTCACCAGACCTGGTTCTGGGGACCGGTTCTGCGACCGGTTCTCCAGACCCGGTTCTGGACCCGATTTCAGACCCAGTTTATATTTATAAGTTTAATTATTTATAAATGTATTTTATATAATAAATTAATTATATGGCATCAATACAAGAAAAATGGGTTTTAGAGAAGAAAGTTTTAGAGAATGATTTGGAAGCGTATCTAAAAGTGTCTTTTAGAGAAGGAATTACACGACAAATGTGAGAAGTATAACTAAATGTAAGTTTTTTCTCCCTAAAATCCACTTAAAACCCTCCCTAAAACCTTTTCCTACCGTGTCCGTTATATAGGGAATGTTGTAGACGGAACTAAAAACTTCTCTAAAACCTTTAGAGAACCTTTTCAAGCTTTTAAATACAAAGGAAAACCTTAATAGAAAAAAAAACAAGGTTTTCTAGAACCGGTTCGGTTCTTACCCGGAACCGGATCCACCGGGTAGGGTTTTTTGAGTTCAGAACCGGTTCGGACCCGACCCGATTCTCACCAGACCCGGTTTTCGTTTTGGGCAAAAAAACTGGTTCGGTTCCGGACCCGACCCGATCCGGTTCCGACCCGGCCGTTGTGCATCTCTATTTATAATTGACAAATAACCCGAATCCTTAAATATATTTGGTCCTTATAGGTTAAAATCTCTTAAAATTAATACTTTTTATTTGTTGATTTATTAAATCTTTTTATTTATTTTAAATGACCCACACACACATATTATATACATATCATCTGCACACTAACAGCCATGTAAAATAGACATTAGATGCACCATATACCTCTTTTTGATTGTAAGCATATAGTTAAATACCCAACACAATGTATGGAGTCCCTCATACCAACCTTTCGTAAGACCATATGTACAAACTTTATGTTTTCATATAAATCCATGTTACCACGTATGAAAAAATTTATCACAGTTTATAACCCTGTGTAAAATCCAAGCTTTTAAAATTACATTTAGAAGGCCTAAAAGAAGTTTTAATATGTTCGACTTTTCTAAAGGAGGAGCCATATTTTTGTAGTCCTATATGGAAAATTGTTAGAACTTAGAAGTCCATTTTCTTTCATCTAGAAGTCGGGAGGAAAAAGGGTGAAGGTACATTTGTCATTTTGGCTGTTTTGAAAAAATGAGAAGCAAATAACAAAAAAATTTGATGGAAATTTTGGTTAATTACATTTGGATCAATTCAGATTTTCACCTGAAAAGCAAGACTTTTCCTTTTAAGGCAGTGTCAAATCAGTCCTTACAGAATCATCATTTCATTTAAAGTGAAGTTTTTTAAAAGTTCTCAAAATTTGAGTTTTGTTTATTTATTCCTTTTTTGATGAAATAGTATTTGAATTTGAAATTCTTGAACTTTATGTAAGACATCTTATGCTTCACAAAAACAGTTATTAGATTTTAGTAATGGTATTTTGATTTTTCATGAAAAAAATTTAGCTACGACATTTTTCTTAAACTTCATTTTAGTGGTTTGTTGAAAACTTCATTTTAGTGATTTATTGATAGAAGTAATCACACATGTTCTTATGGGTGTGCCAACCACACCACAAACTCACACATGTGTGCAAAACTGCTCCAAAAACCCGTATGAGCATGCCAACCTCTTTCACGACTGTGCCAAATAATAAGTCCTACATGACAGACTTATAGCGTAGAAGGTACATATCATTTTTTATTAAGTTATTAGTTGACTGGTTCATTGGTACAAGTCTAAATTACTTGATTAAACATTTGTTCTCCCTATTATTTTGTATATAAACACATATAACAAACATTTTAAACTCAAGTAAATTACTGTAACACCCCGTCTTCCTTAACACAATATTGTCCGCTTTGCCCTACTGGCTCATGGCTTTGTTTCTTATCGACCTGGTGAGGACTTCCCAAGGGGTCACCATCCTAATACTACTCCTACCCAAGCACGCTTAACTGCAGCGTTCCAAGAACCTGTCGTGCATGTGGCCCCAAAACGTGTTGTGTTTAGGAAGACCAATGTATTACTTATGAACCCAGTATCACTCTTGTCTACGGCGATATGAGCTATGCCTAAGGTGTTACAACTACAATTTTAGTCCCTATGGTTTGTTAAAATTTATGATTTCCGTCCATGTGGTTTAGTAATTGTCTTTTTCATCCATATGGTTTGCATTTTGTTGCTAAAGATAGTAAAGAATTGTAAACACAAGAACCAAAATAGCAATAAATTATAAATCATAAGAACAAGAGTAGTAATGATTTATAAAATGTAATTTCTAAACCATAAGGATGACAATAAATATTTTTACCAAACCACATAGACAAAAATCATAATTTACTCTTTAAACTTTCAAGATGAACCAAATATCATATCATCAAGATTATATACATTAAATCGTTCATTGGTTTGGCTTCCTTTTCGACGCCATCAATATACTACAACCTCCTTAAGACAAATGCTATTGATGCAAGTTAAAAATAGTTGAACTTAAAAAATTGTATCTCAATCGTTGATTTTCTTCCATGTCTTTATTGCTCTTCTTTCTTTTTTGATTATTCATCAAAATTCACATTTATGATTCCATGACTTGTTAGGTTTTGACTATTTCAATAGAGATTAGTATGAGAATTAATATTGAACCAAAACCTCTTTATTAATTAGATTTATCAAACGTTTTCCCCAATATTTGATTAAAAAAAAGCAAGTGACTATATTATAGGTTTAGTAATTTTTTCAAATGTCAACAAATTGAATTAAATTATGGAGAACATGATGTTTTATATGTATGAAATATTGAAGACAAATTATAAGGATTTATAAACTTAAATATCATTAGAAGAATTTTTAAAATAAATCTAATATATAAAATATACATACATATAATCATAAAGACAAATTATGTCATCTGATATAAAATATTTTTTTATGAATGTAATTTTATGTATTCTTTTTATTTTATGAATAAGAAATAGTTACATCATTTAATTTCATCAATGTGAATCTTTTTAATCAATATTTATGTTAATGGTTTTCATGGATGGAGCTACCCTTGACCCACAGGGTGGGCCATGCTCATCGTCAGTTTTTTTTTTGGTTTTTTTGTCTTAGTACAAAGTGTATATATTTAATTTTTGTAAAAAGTAATCTCGAATCTTTAATTAAAGAGTAGCCTAACCTTCAACTAAAGTAACCTCAATTGATTTATCGCATAGTTTTTGTAAATTTGATGGTGTTTATCTTTTATGGAATGTCTTTCCCTTTTTTGTAGTATAGAATAAGAGAACGTTCATGAAGCGCTTACCCGTAAGAGAATTACCCTTACTTAGCTTATCATATAACATTTTCGGCTATCAAATTGGCTTGTTGGTAAATGTCTTACCTGATAAGCACTTATGGAATAAGAATTAATTTTCTTACTTACTGGCTTAAGACTTTCGGTCATTGTTATGCATCTTATCAGGTAAGATTCGTGACCTATTGCATGCTTAATCGGTAAGGTATATGATATTGTAAGCACTTACCGGTAAGCATCTAGTAAATCGTTCCTAAGTAAATATTCGTGTTCTATTTCATAATGAAACTAGTTGGTTACATAAATTTTGTCTTACTGAACATTACTATCAATATGCAATCATTATATATATTCTTTTATTTAAAAGGACTACCCTCAGTAATATTCCTGGCTCCGCCATTAATCGTTTTTATATTTTTAAATACTATTTGTTAGTTATCATTTAGGAAAAGAAAAATACTAGATAATTCATTAGAAATAGATTGATATTTTATAAAGTTGGTCATTTTTACCAATTTATGTTGTATTATGATTGATTACCAAACCAATTAACCAAACACACATGTATAAATATAATTAATTAACCAAAAGATTAAAAATAAAGGAAAGTTGGTTATAGTGGTAATTTGACACACATTTGGAATTGGAAGGCAGCCAAAGCAGCTATCGTCGTCTGAAACTCTCTCTATTTCCCAACTCCATCATCGACCTTCGCTTCCCGCCGATATCATATCTACTTACCGTCATCTCATCATACACTTAGATCAATCGATGTAAATCTCACCTCTGTANTTTTTTTTTTTTTTTTTGCTGAAGAATTAGGGTTTTGATGTTACTGATCATTCGGTGATTTGAAGCTGTTTTTGTAGCATTGGATCGTTATTTTTTCTGATTGAATTCGTTCTTAGTTATAGAAATAATGTATGCTGACCATTTCATTTGCTTAGAAGCAGTTGCACTGTTTGTTTGACGGGGGAGTCCATGCCAGTTTAGGGATTTAGGTTTACGAATCTTGATAGCTGTATTATTGTATCTAAAGAGTGACAAACTGATATATAGTTCGTAGTTCCAACTCACGGATCAGTTATGTTGTTGAGATTTGTGGAAGCAATGCTGTAAGGTCGTATCAGATGGTTTTTTGGGGGTATAAAAGATACGTTTATATTAAATTTATTGGCTAGTGAAGTTCTTGATGCTGTGAGGATCTCATCATAGATAGTTTGCTTTAGTGCGAACCATAGTTGTTACTGAATGTGGAATGATTGATGTGGCTAACAGAATTCAGAGCCTAAAAGAATAATCTATTGTGAGTTTGCATCGGGTGGATGGTTTAATATGTGGGGTGTTCTAGGTTAACATACACAAAGGGACTTTTGTGAATGAATTGAGAATGCTTTTATTCACACTGGTAATAAAATTTCTTGGTTGTTGATCACTAAACACGTCATTTAAGACAAAAAGAGATGGCTGGAATATGTAACTTCATAACAGATTGGTTAATATACGAAATTCATTTGCAGGCTCTGTATTCAAAACGACAAAAGCTTAAGATTGCATAACAATTGATTAATATGATCATGCAATGACAACATAAATTTATTCAAGTTCTCAACGAGCATGTAAAAGTGGGCCATTTGGCTGCCTTGAAGTTCAACAGCGATAAAAATTCTATGAACACCACTTGAATGACTTTGGGACATTGATTTCATATTGTCTTTCTGCTATTTCTGCATTTTGGCACAGACCGTGGTTCACTTTGATCATTGGGGTGAAACTATAATGGCCATGGATAGGCGTGCTTGAACCCACCTGATCCTTTATCTTGAGCGAAGCTTCATAAAGTTCTATTAAAGCCTAGGAAGTATAGGTATAGTAAAAGAAATAATACTTGGTGACTTGCGTGATAAAGTAATTGTCAACATTTTACTTTGATGTGAGTTGAATCATTTTGGTTTCTCAAAGTGATGAGTTATTGTGGTTGACTGTAATTCTGTTGGTATGCTTCACGGCTAAAGTGAATTGCTTGACTTTTAAAATACCCTGCAGCTATTATGAGTTGATGGTGATATTATAAAACAACAGAATTCTAGTTTAATTGGAACGAAGTCAAAGTGAATGGTGAATGTGAGTCGGTCTTATTGGGCATCAAGATCTTTGATTATGCCGTATCATGCATTCCATTGATTGAATCCTAGGTTAAAACTGAATGTTTAAAATAGTGATGCTTATTATCAAAGGTCAACATCCTAAAGGGCATCTGCTTAAGAAAAGGAATAATTTGTTAAAGTTTCCTTCTCTCATAAGTGGCCTGATATACACATGAAATTTAATCCAACTTGAATGGTAGTAATTGATGGCCAAGACTGCGAAAGACCAGAGTGTTGTCAAGTTATATTATATATAGCATTGGGGATCCATGTTGGAGCCATGAGGGCCTCCGTCCTACTGGGGCTTCTGATTAAGTTATGTCTTGATTAATACTGATGATATATAATTTAATAGTTAATCATATCCTATTGGAAATACTGGAACTTCACCTTGTAAGTTACCAGTCTCTTTGATATACTCCCTTCATCACAAAATAGATGGCCATAACTAAAATGGCACATAACTTTAGGAATGTGTGATTATTACGCTCTTTAATTAACTAAATGGCAATTTTACCCTTAATAACAGAGGAAGTGATGCACTTCTTCGTTTCATAACTAGGGTCGAATTGGGAAGTAGGCACTTTTGAAAGTAGATACTTATTTTGGGACAAACTAAGATAGAAACATGGACACTTATATTGGGACGGATGAGTAACTAGTATGAGATCATAAGTGATGGCTCGTAGAACTATAATGATTTTGCCTGTGTTTGGAATTTGCTGATCACTGCATATTTTGGTGTAGGACCTATTATTACTTTGAAGTGACTGATAATTTTTTTGCATAGAACTCAACAATCATGAGTTTCGCCTTTCGAGGGTCTAGGGGAGACATTGAAACTGGTTTTCCTGGATTTATTCCTGAACGTCGGGCAATGGTATATCCTATTTTTTCTTCACTGCTGTTTGGAGCACATTCCTTGAGCATACATGGATGAAACCATATTGTTCTAACTATGTACTTGTTTGTGGTACCATTGTCAGCGAATCCATGCAGCTCGGCCTGTTAATACGAACTCCCTTGCCTTTCTTGTCACAGGTGATTATGGGTCCTTAGATTTTTGTATATTCCATTTCACGAATAGCTGCTTTTGTCACTGCCCCCTCATTACCCAATTTTCATGTTACAGTTCTCTTGCTCTTCATGATATTGAACTCGCACCAAATGTCGCCAAACTTTCTGGTAACTATCTATCTCAATCTTTTTTTTATTGTTGGTACGTTTGCAGTTTCTTGTGGATATTCTGTTTGGTGAATGTACAGATGCCCTTTTCTAAAATTCCTGTGTTCCCTTTTTGTATTATTATTTAGCTTTGGCTGGTACTTGGTGTCTTTTTGATGGCTACAAGCCTAAGAATGTACGCAACCTGTCAGCAACTCCAAGCCCAGGCACAAGCAAATGCCGTGGCAGCTAGTGGCCTCCTCGGTCATACTGAACTACGATTGCAAATGCCACCTTCTATAGCACTTGCAACACGAGGACGATTGCAAGGGCTCAGACTACAACTTGCGCTTCTCGACAGGGAATTCGATGACTTAGGTACTTGCTTACGGTGATTATTCTAATGTGTATGATATCTAGATCATCAAATTCCTTTTATTACTATCTCAATAAGTTTGAACAAGATTTCTTATTTGCATTGTTTCTTCTCGAAACTGATAGAATGTAGGTGCTCTTTTTCTTTTAATTTTGGTACTTTTTATTCATTTTTGCAGATTATGAAACATTAAGAGCACTGGATACCGACAATGCACCAACAGCCAATTCAATGAGCGAGGAAGATGTAAATTCTCTTCCTATTCACAAGTACAAGCTTGCCAACTCTAGAAGGTAATTTATAGGCTTCACTATTTAAAATCCTATACCAAAGTTAACTCTCAATTAACAACTCCAACTCCAACTCCAACTTGAAATTTAAATTGTTTTGTTGTTGTTAACTTTAATATATTTACACGTTTACAGTATAATAGGGTGCTTGTTTGCACACACTTGTAGCTTATCCTCTTGTTTCTTGTTTCTTTTTGGTTTGTTGTACACCGGTGAGAAAAAATTCGAAGGCGAGTGCATGCTTCTCATTAGTTGAATGCTTAACAAGGGTATTTTCTGCTTTCAAGAGGCCATAAGCATTTCACAAGATGGGTTGGGTTCCGGTGAGAAGTGCTAAATTTGGTGAGAAGCGTGAGAAGTGGTTATCACTGTTGGATGAGAATTGGATGACCATTAGGATGGGATGTACCGGATCAATTCCTTTTTAAGCTGCAATTCATGGGAGGGTATTTGATTAAAAGTGATGAACGGTTTAAAAGTACTTCTCACCAAAAATAGCACTTCTCACATGATACCGTGCCTTCACAAGACTCATCCCCAAAAACATTAGAGTATGACATGGTTTTACCTGGATTGTTTGGTTTGATTTTACCTAATCCAAAATAAGGTCGAAGAGGGTTTACCTAAAAGTGGTGTCTGAACTGCCCTTTAC
This sequence comes from Carthamus tinctorius, assembly GCA_001633085.1. Taxonomy (NCBI): domain Eukaryota; kingdom Viridiplantae; phylum Streptophyta; class Magnoliopsida; order Asterales; family Asteraceae; genus Carthamus; species Carthamus tinctorius. The sequence goes on along the minus strand of LUCG01213732.1, from coordinate 5,583 downwards.
AACTGTAGAATCTTGGCATATTCTTTTGTGGAATTAGCATACAGGTGAACATCTTCCCTGGTTATATCAAACTATTATTATTAAGCTATGTGTCAGGTGAAACATTGTTTTTTCTAGGGACGGATAGACTGTTAGAGAATATCAAGTCAGGTTGTTGGACTTATTGGAATTTTTAAAAGCTGGGTTTACAAATTGGTTGTCAGATATCTGCTCCAAGTAAACCAATTTTGGATCATTTGTAATGTTTACGCTCAATACATTATTGTTGCTCAATAGAGCTATTAATATGGAATGAGAACAGGGTGGAGGCTGTGTTTTGCAAGGCCTTCCTGCTTTATTCTGTTCTCTATTACAGCTACACTCTCTATCTAGTTATGTGTACAAGTAGAAAGTTGTCACACCAGTGCAATATAGAAGAATGATATGAATTCTCCGAATGTCTCTTTCTTTTTCATTTTTTAAAAAAATTTCCTGGGGTTTGTGCATGCTGGATACTGAATAACTTTACAGATTCTGTTTGGGAATTTATGGATTCTGATGCCTGTTTTGATAACAGCAGTAGCTCATCAGTGGAACAAGGTTCATCTTCTGTCATGCAGGAGGTAATTGTTTTTCTGTTCTTACATTGGATACATTGTCATGCAACTCTGTTAATTCCAATTTCCAAGTTCTCTTTGTGGAACACCTCTCATAACATGTTCAGATGCCAGCTTTAGTAAGTACTGTTTGTTTCATCATGGGACTCAGACTTGATGAAGAGTTGGAATGTAAATACCTTATCATAATTCTATTCAGAAATTATAATTAGCAGGCACTCTCGTTAACTTTCACACACACACACACAGGGTTTACCATGGTATGTTTAAGACACTAGAATTCATAAAACAATGGCATATCAAGTTTATCCTTGTATTGAAATAAGTTATTATAAGAAATTGTTTGATGTAACAGAAGGTAGAGAGTGGTAAAGCAGTTGGGGGAAAAAGCTCAGAAGACGAATTGACTTGCAGTGTTTGCTTGGAGCAAGTTAATGTAGGGGAACTAGTTCGTAGCTTGCCATGCCTGCATCAGGTCTCTCTCATTTTTCATTCCATACTTCACAAGAGCTGCTTTTTCTGGAGATGTTCTAAAAAACACAGAAAGCAACTTTTGAAAAAAACTGTATTATAATTATTTGTTACTAGCTAAGCAATTGACATTATATGTGTATGTATTGTTGCAGTTTCATGCAAATTGCATTGATCCATGGCTAAGGCAGCAGGGAAGTTGCCCCATTTGTAAGTTCAGAGTTGGATCAGCATGGCACGAAGATGAAGAAGAGTTGGATAGGGTTTAACAAACTTATTTACAATATGTTAGGAGGTTGTTAGGAAAGAAGAAAACCTTACATCTTGATTCTACAATTATATATTCAAAGGAGGCTTTTTCCCTTCGTTTCAATGCTTTTGAAAACAACACCTTTTGGCATATAAAACTGATTTCAAATACTTACACTCCAAAAACAATAGTGGCTTGCTAAACCTGTTTTTGACAACATTGCAGATCTCTTTATTATAAGCCATCATCTTAGTGACAAAATGATTATGAACAACGAAAACATAAAGCAAGAGATGAGAAGCTTTAGCATTTGTTATTAAAATACCTAGTATGTATTAGCATTATACATACCAAATATCATCGTACTGAAATAGCAGTTTCCTCAGTCAAGGTTAAAAGTTCATACATGTTTAACAAAAATCAATCCTCATGGAAAGAGTTGTTTATTAATTAAAGCAGGGAGCTACTACTTTCCCTTGCCCTTCCCCTTTCCTGGGCCTTTCTTGGAATCCATCTTGGCTTGGATACGAGCTGCAGCCGCTGCCTTGGCTTCTTCACGCTTCTTCTTCTCTTCTTCCTTTTGTGCAGCTGCCATCTCCCTCTGCCTCTTCAGCTCCCTGATTCAATCAATTCTAACTTGTCAGCACTTGATGATGATGATGATAATGATTATAAAACAAGAGGAAAAAAAACACGGCTTACTCAAGTCTAGCCCGTTCATCCGAGGCACTAGCCAAGCTAGAACCCTTCCTTGGTCTGCACGCCACCAGCTCCACCTCAAATATAAGAGTTGCACTGCCAACCATGACCATATATTAGACTATCTCATCAATATAACCATATACTAAACAACGGTAGTTAATTTGGTCCAAAATCCCACATAAACAACTATAATTAAGTAATTACTCTGGTGGAATCTCTGGCGGTGAGCCCGCACTGCCGTAGGCATAATCTGATTTGCAGGTGATTTTTGCAACCTCCCCAACCTGAAATAATATTAGAAATTTGGAAACATTTTAATTCAAAAGTAAGTAAAGAAAGAAATTTGTCAACCTTCATGGTTCTCAGAGCAACATCCCAAGCCTTTATCACAGAGCCTTTGCCTAGCTCAAAGGTGAAAATTGTATTGTCTTCATGTGTGGTATCGAAAACTTCACCAGTTTCAGCTAGAGTGCCCTCATAATGCACTGCCCAACACTCAACACCATAAGTACCAACCTTCACAAATACATAAAATTATCCAGACACAACAATACTAAAAGTAATATTAATTAGAAATCACAACACAGGAGCTAAGAAGCTGCCTTCTGGAACCTATCCTCAATATACAACTATGTTGCTCTTAATAGATTCTTTTCATCTTTATTTTGGCCGTCAACTCCAGCTTATTGGAAATTACCAAATGGTCTATCAAAGCAAGTAATTTAGCATCTTCCGAAAGTATATTAATGCCAATTTCTACAAGCATGGAGAGCAACCCACATATGTTTTAGTAGTATTCAATATTACCAAGAATTCAAGAGTTGAAGACTAACATTAGAACCAGACCTCAGTAAACAATTGCAGTGCTTGGTACAATCAAGAAAAGCAACTCCCATAAGTTTTAGCAGTTTTAAAATATTACCATCAACAAGAGGAAGGTTGTCAGAAGGAGCAATGGCTTCAGGTTTGGCTCTCCTCACGATTGTCTTCATGACACCTCCATCTCCAGTCAAATCAATTGCATCAGCCATAGTTCTAAATTCTCGCTGGCCTGAAGATAAAACATTGAGATCGTATCATATCAGGTTCTACTTCAATATTTTTGTTTACTTTTTGCTGCTACTTGGTGAAAAAATAGCTTTTCAGTTTCCTTCTTCAATGATCTCAATTTAAAGTTCAATGTTTGTGAATCTAAATAAATTACCAGGGCTTGTAGCACTAAGAATATGGAACTACATAACAATACAAATAGAAGATGCAGAATACCCATTTTATTTATATTTTTCAAATGCTTTCTCAATTCTTCCTTTTAAGATTCTTGAAGCAACTCTTACAGGTCAATGCCAACACTAATGAACCAGTAGCTCACAGATTTAACAAGAATCAATGCCATTAAATCGACATCATAAAAGCTGTCAATCCAATGAATCTTCTGTAGAGGTACATTTCTCAACATAAAAAGTGATTTCAGACGAGGCCATTAAATGATCAATTTCTATATCAATTCTTATTTTATTAGAACCACACACAAATACAAACATAACTGATGGAAATAGAGTGGTTGACTGACAAGTACTATNTGTGTGTGTGTGTGTGTGTGTGTGTGTGTAGAGAGAGAGAGAGAGGTGGTAGGGAGAAGAACCAAAGATACAGATGTAAAATGGTATATCAGTCTAATTGACTAATTGGAGAGGGAGAAGGCATCCTGCTAGATTTAGTCTTAAGAGTTTCTATTTGGGCAGTTATGGTGATTTCGAACTAAATCTCATCCTACTAAGGAATTACTTGTAATTCATCAACTCTTGGAATAATTTCATTGGATCTAAGCTTTTTCAGTCACTCATTTCAGTTCACAAAATAAAGTTGTAAAACATCTTCAGAATAGAAACATCCATATGTTTTCTTAACTTGTGCCACCCAACGAAATCTTCCTCAACTAGCTTTCATAGTCTTATAATTAAATCATCTACGCTAGATGCTGACAGACTACATATTGAGCATGTAATCATATACAGAACCCACGAATTACCTCCTCACTTAACTCAGTCTAGTTAAATCCTACGGATAACTCATCTCTACCATGAGACATTATTATGGCTTCACAAGTCTCGGCTTCACGAATAATTTATGTCTAAACGAGTTCAAATTCAATCACTAACAAGATAATCCTTCGGATGGTCAGAGTGCAAACATTGGTTTGTTGCGGCTGACCTTAACACTCATCCTGTACAAAACTATTGCCACTTTGTTAAGTTCCAAATAAAAACTCCCTCGGGATGCAATAGCAAAATTTTACAAACCTACCACTCACAGTCATGCATCAATAACTGTAGCTGGAATCCAAGTCAACGATAGAATATACATAATGTGTCTGCGTCTAATAAGTTCACTTAAATGGAATTCCTAATAAACAGCCTAAACTTATTACATGTCTGAACCTATCCCCCAACTAGCAAACCCTAGACCACTTCATAACAAAATTTCACAGAGACTTTAAGCACGCATCTCAGAAATAGAATATACACAGTATAATTAACAACAATTCAAAAACATTCACAGCTCGAGAAACAACTTAAAGAACACATCGAATTCGAATTCGGAGTTCACAATCTAAGACCAATTTTGACTGAAAACAAGAGAGCAAATCAGTACGACTGAGATCAGAAGACGATCAGAAAGAGTGTAAATACCAGTTACCGGAGACGATCGACGAAGCGTGTGAAAGCAGTGGCGAAACTGGAAGAATTGGGAGCGACGATTTGACCGGAAAATCGCTGGCCATACCCTTTCGGTTTGTAGCCTATTTCTTCTTTAACGTGCCGCTTAGCTTTCTTTTATAGGTGGAATCAGAATAAAAGAATAAATCATCAACCCCACGCGCGCGTCATCCACACGGACTCTTTATTTAATGCCGCCGGTACCAGCCCCTCAGGTTTTGAAAATAACAATCTTATCCCATGTTTTAATAAAAACCTCAAATAGGTGCTCATAGTTTGGGTGACCACGAGTTTGGTTTTTGGTTGAAACCGAACTATTCGGTTTTTGAAAATTCCAAACCGTTCGGTTTTCAAATTGTTTTTTTTTTTGTCTGGTGTGATTCTAAAACTGATTAGTATAAAAAATGTTCTCATAAACAATGCATCTTTATGATTTGTAAGGCATTCAAACCTCATAAATATCCAAGGTAGGCATGTGAGGTAGAAAATTGTTTCCAACAAAAAAACCGATGAAGATCAAATCATCAATTAGGCAAATTATAATATATATAGAAAGAGAGGTGGGTTTATACAAGAAGCATATCAATTTAAGAGAACATAAGGACAAATCTCAGCCACATTTCTTCGGTTACGGTGGACGTGATCACGGAGGATTGACACAATTCATNCTTTATTGACCGGATGAGTGGCTGAGATTCGTTCTCATGTTCTCTTAAAAAGTTATGTTTCTCGTATGAACCTCTCTCTCTCTCTCTCTCTCTATATATATATATATAGGGGTACAAACCACTTTTTGGTTGTGAACGTGAGGACAGCCGAGAGCGCAACATGTGGCGGATGACTAGGC
>LUCG01213717.1:0-16562 GCA_001633085.1 Carthamus tinctorius | reverse complement strand
AGGTGGTCAAACCTAACAACATTCCATTCCAATTCTTTCAAAGTCAAATTCCTTTGACAGATTCCATTCTACCCAAAAACATTATGCGAACCAAACGCCACCTTATTTTTATTTATTTATGGTGACATCATTTAACCTCTCACTCTAATGAAGAAATTAGACGGGGTTAGCGGTTAGTAAAAATTGAGAACTCCATTTATTAAAGTTTAGGCTCCACTTTCAACTATTTCATCAAACCTCAAGGACCAAAATTGTAGTTTACTGAAAAACTCATCAACTACCTGTTGCGCGGTTTCCACACACTGATTCAATTTAATTACCGAGAAATTGAGGTGGGACTCGTATGTCTCTACTTCTACAATCTACATACCTTGGAAACCAAAAGGAAAACAAATTGCATCAATGGATCACCAAAAAAAAGTAAAAAGAAATAAAAAGAAAATGGAGAAGTTGAGGAGACGACTTGCATTTTGACTTCGTTTATGAAAACCCATTACTTGCTTTCTTTCAATCATCCTATTCCTATCCCATGTTTAAGATCCTCTGTTCTTGAATCATATCTTGGCTTTTTGGTACACACAACAAAGCTATAAAAAAGGAGAGATTTTTTGACTGCTGTTACTGTATCCACGATCACTTCCTTCGACTGTAAGTAAACCCTTTTCATTTCATCAACTAAAAAGTACACAATTTATAAAACCCACATTGCATTTTTATTCAAGTTTGGTTTTTTTCATGCATTTGATGCAGGTGTGATGATGGAAGCCAGTGGTTCTTTCCGGAAGAAAAAAGGAGCTTCTAAACCACTAGATGATGACTTCTCTCAGATGATATTGTCATGGTCTCTTAATGACATACTAAATGAGGAACTCTATAAATTCCAGGTCTTCTTTTTGTTTCTTTATTACCATTCATTCTTATGCATTTCTTGAATTATTTTCTTGTTTTGACTCTGTTTGTTTGGAAACCCATCCTTTAAGTGTCAAAATCATGCATGTTTACTGGTATATTCACATGTGCATTTACTATTATGAAGTTCAATGTTGATTTCAAACATATCTTAGAAAAATGTGGACATCAAAATATGTATGTATATAATCCATTTGATCTTATATCTTTCATTAAATGAATCTTTTTGATGGCTTGATGCTTAATTTCTTTGTAGGTGGAGGAGATACCCCTTACTTTTCAGTCTGTGGAACACTATCTCAGTTGTTTTGTTTATCCTCTGCTAGAGGAAACACGTTGTGAATTGGCTTCGAGTATGGAGACCTTGGATAAGGCTCCATTTGCTGAAATTTGTTGTCTTAGCAAGGCCAAAGGTGATAAAGAAATTCTGCATGATGTTACAGTTGATACTTGGAAAAACAGATTTAGTGAGCGTGGCAAGGAGCCTTACCGCACGTTACCTGGTGATCTGATTCTTTTGGTGGATGGGAAACCCGAATCTTTTGTTGATTTGCAAAGGGTGGGAAGGACATGGGTTTTTGCTTTGGTTACTAAAATTGCAGAAAGAAATATTCGAAATGATAGCAATGCAAATGAAGATGATGATAGCGATGCAAACGAAGATGATGATACAAATTCGGTATATTTCAAAGTTAAGGCATCAGAAAAGAATATTAAATTCCAAGATGGGATGTTTGTTGTTTTTTTGATGAATATTACAACTCAGAAAAGAATATGGAGTTCCTTGCACATGCATCGAAATTGGAGTATCATCAAAGAGGTTCTGAATTATGATTCTGTGGTAAGAAATGTGTTGAAGTTACTCTCTTAATTGTTTAAATACAATCATACTTTGTTAAGTTTTAATATTTATTATTTATTTATGATCTTGTTGTTTACAGATTAAAGAGAAGTGTGATAACTGTTCTTTTGGTTGCAATATTGATTCACATGGAGAATATCTTTTGTCTAAGATGAATGAATCCCAAAGGGATGCAATTATGGCATCCCTTTGTAGAACTGAATGTTACCACAATTCTTTTGTGGAACAAATATGGGGACCTCCTGGAACCGGGAAGACGGCAACAGTAAGCGTGTTGCTCTTTATTCTCTTGCAAATGAAGCGTAGGACGCTTACCTGTGCTCCCACAAATGTTGCAATAGTACAGGTGGCCTCACGTGTGCTGAACTTGGTAAGAGAATCATTTGAAACTACATTAGAAAGTGGTGATTGTTTCTGTTCTGTTGGAGATTTGCTCTTGTTTGGAAACAAGCAGAGGATGAAAGTTAGTACAGACTTTGAAGATATTTATTTGGAGGAAAGGGTAAAGAGGCTTACGGAGTGCCTTGCGTCAATGATTGGTTGCATACGAGCAATGACTGGTTTACTTGAAGAATGTGTTTCTCAGTATGATGATTTTGTAAAAAATGAATTGTTCCTTGAAGAACAACGTAAAAAAGAGAATGAAACCAAGACTTTTACAGAAGAAAAGCAAATGAAACCAGAAAAGTTTGAAGTCAAATCATTTATAGAGTTTTTGCGAGACCGATTCAATGCTTCTGTACCTCAACTTAGAAGGTGCATTGTTTCATTCTGCACTCATGTCCCGAGAAGTTTCATGGGGGAATGTGTTTTCCAAAACATGGTCTCTGTGTTGGAGAATTTAAGTTCTTTTGAATCAATGTTGTTTCAAGAGAATCTGGTATCGGAAGAACTTAAGCAGCTTTTCACTTCTAAACCATTGCTAGCTGATTTTGTGGATAAGTCGTCGATCAATTTCTTCAGAATCATGGCCGTTTCTGTTCTAAAAACTCTGCAGAAATCCTATGGAGGTCTCAAGCTTCCAAGTGTTAAGAAAAGCTATGAAATAAAGGACTTCTGTTTTGAAAGAGCTTCTCTTATATTCTGCACAACTTCTAGCTCCTACAAGTTGCATATTGTCAAAATGGAGCCATTGAAGTTGTTGATCATAGATGAAGCTGCACAATTGAAAGAGGCGGAATCCACCATTCCGCTTCAACTTCCTGGAATAGAACATGCTATTCTCATCGGAGATGAGTGCCAGTTACCTGCGATGGTTAGCAGCAAAGTAAGTCTTTACTGATTTTTATACCTTGAGGATTTTGTCTTCTACGGGTTTAATTTTACTTTCATGCTTAAATATTCTGATGGATTGAATGTTTGTGAACAGGTTTGTATTGAATCTTGCTTTGGAAGAAGCTTATTTGAAAGACTGATTTCTTTGGGGAGTCCAAAGCATCTACTGAATGTTCAGTACAGAATGCACCCATCCATCAGTTCCTTTCCAAGTTGGAAATTTTATCAGAATCAGATTCTGGATGCCGAAAATGTGACATGTACAAGCTATGAAAAGCAATATCTCTCTGGACCCATGTTTGGTCCTTACTCATTTATAAATGTGTATGATGGAAGAGAAGAGAAAGATGATGAAGGACAGAGCCGAAGAAATATGGTTGAGGTGGCAGTTGTGATAAAGATAGTGCAGAATCTCTATAAAGGTGTGAATAACGGTTGTATTACGCCATTTACTCAGTTTTAGTTTAAACTAGTTGTATTATTTTGTTTTATAAACTCAAGTGTTCACTTAATATTACTTGTTCTTTAACATTTATAGCATGGATCAACTCTAGAAAGGAGCTCACTATTGGGATTGTATCTCCATATGCGGCCCAAGTCGCTTCAATCAAGAAAAAGCTTGCTCCCAAGTTTGAGGAACTTGAAGGATTTTCAGTAAAGGTGAAGTCTATTGACGGGTTTCAAGGTGGAGAAGAAGATATTATCATTTTATCTACTGTAAGATCTAATAGACATGGGTCTGTTGGTTTCTTAAGTAGTCCTCAAAGGACTAATGTTGCTGTGACAAGGGCACGGTATGGAGTTCTGTGACTTTTTAAAATATTTCATCTTTGTAGATGGTATTTATATATTCTGAAGTACATCTGACTCTGAATATCTTGTCATGCATTCGTTTCTAGACACTGTCTCTGGATATTAGGCAGCGAAAACACCCTGGCTAATAGTGATTCCGTATGGAGAGAATTAGTCTGTGATGCGAGGAGTCGTCACTGTTTGTTTGATGCTGATGCTGATGAAAGTTTAAAGATGACAATAATAGCTGCAAAGAAAGAGCTTGAACAACTTGATGATCTGCTTAACAGGAATAGTGTGCTTTTTAAAGATGCAAAATGGAAGGTATTGTGCCTTGCTTCTTTTCAGATTTGAACATGATATATATTTCTTCTTTTTTATGAAATATTGTACTTTGTTTCTTTGATGCTATCAGGTTCTATTCAGCGATGACTTCAGAAGATCGTTTTCAAAGCTGACAGGTTCTCGCTTGAAGAAGCTCGTTTTGAATCTTTTATTGAGACTTTCTAGTGGCTGGAGGCCCAAGAACAAAAGCGTAGATTCGTATTGCGAAAATTCTTCACAGATTTTGAAGAAATTTAAGGTCGAAGGGCTCTATGTCATTTGTACTATCGACATCATCAAGGAATTCAAGTATGTCCAAGTTTTAAAGGTCTGGGATATATTACCTTTGGAGGATATTCCAAAACTGTCAAAACGGCTTGGCAGCATATTTGCGGCTTATACAGATGATTATATTAATCGCTGCACAGCAAAATATCTAGACGGGTATGCTCATTTTTCCATCTTCTGAATCATAATGCATTCTTGATTCTGTGTTCCTCATATTATTGTTTTTGCATTTATGTTTCAGGGATTTGGAAATTCCTAGGAGTTGGCCGACATCCCAAGAAGTTACTCGATTTCGTAATCTAAGTAACTCATGTGAAAGTGACAGTGAAGCGAGTATAAATCCTGGTGATGGTAGAATTTATGTTGAAAACTCAAAAGTGAGTGAAAGCTTGTTGCTTATGAAGTTCTACTCATTGTCATCTGGGGTGGTGAACCATTTGCTTTCTGGTAAAGAATATGATCTACCAATGCAAGTCACTGATGAGCAGATGGACATCATTTTGTTTTGCAAAAGTTCGTTTATAATTGGGCGATCGGGAACAGGAAAAACAACTATATTGACGATGAAACTGTTCCAAAATGAAGAGGCTTTTCGTTATGCTTCTGAAGGGATTTATGCAGCAGAGAGCAGTGGAATCAAGGATGCAGAAGTTGTTTATGGTTTGGAAGAAAACAAACCAACTGTATTACGTCAGTTATTTGTGACAGTAAGTCCAAAATTGTGTTATGCTGTGAAGCAACACGTTTCTCACCTCACAAGGTACACATACATTTATCTAGTTTCCCTTGTTTTTTTTTCTCTTGATTATTAGTATTTTCTGAAGTATCTTTTATTTATTTAACAGTATCGCGTTCAAAGGGAATTCATCAAGAGAGGTCAATCTTGATGATGCAGATGTTACATCAGAATTCAAAGATATTCTGGACACATTTGTTGACATCTTCCGGGAAAACTACCCTCTTGTTGTAACATTTGACAAGTTTCTAATCATGCTGGATGGCACATTGGGAGATTCTTTTTTTGATAGATTTTCTGATGCAAGAGGGCTTTCTAGTGGTAGCCATATGAGCACAAGATCTGTTGCTTTGCAGACTTTCTTAAGATCAAAGAAGGTTACATTCGAAAGATTTTGTTCACTTTACTGGACTCACTTCAATTCGGATCTAAAGAAGAAGCTGGATCCTTCTAGAGTGTTTACCGAGATAATTTCTCATATAAAAGGAGGCCTGCAAGCGGGAGAAAGTGATGATGGCAAAATGAGTTTTGAAGGTTATACATTGTTGTCGCAAAGTCGTGCTTCTACTTTGTCAAAAGAGAAAAGAGAGGTTGTTTACAACCTATTTCTAGCTTACGAAAAGATGAAAGGCGAACGTGGAGAATTTGATCTGGGTGACTTGGTGAATGACCTTCATCATCGACTTAGAACTGGGAAATATGAAGGCGATCAAATGGATTTTGTTTACATTGATGAAGTCCAAGATCTTAGTATGAGGCAGATTTCTCTCTTCAAATATATTTGCCAAAATGTTGATGAAGGTTTCATTTTTGCGGGTGATACTGCTCAGACTATTGCAAGAGGGATTGATTTCAGGTTTCAAGATATACGATCTTTGTTCTATAAGGAGTTTTTAAGCAACAGAACAACTGAAAAACAAGAGAAAGGTCTTGTGTCCGAGATCTTTCAGTTGAAACAGAACTTCAGAACCCATTCTGGTGTGCTAGATTTAGCCCAGAGTGTCATTGAGATTCTGTACCACTACTTTGCTCACTCGATTGATATTTTAGAGCCTGAAACCAGTCTCATTTCTGGCGAAGCTCCTGTTTTGCTGGAGTCTGGCAATGATGAAAATGCGATTGTCACAATTTTTGGTGGCAGTGGAGGTGGAAGTGGTGGAGAACTTATCGGTTTTGGGGCTGAACAGGTGATATTGGTACGCGATGATTGCGCGAAGATTGAAATTTGTGAATATGTTGGAAAACAGGCTCTTGTGCTCACCATAGTCGAGTGTAAAGGTCTTGAATTTCAGGTCAGTGTCATGTCCTTTCTATACTATCTTTTAAAGCATTTTACGTAAGCATCATATGTTTATGGGCTTACATTGCTTCTGTTATTTGAATTCTAGGATGTGTTGCTGTACAACTTTTTTGGTACCTCCCCTTTGAAAGACCAGTGGAGGGTCATATATGGATATATGAAGGAAACGAATTTGGTTGATGAGAAAGGCTGTCATTCTTTTCCCAGCTTCAGTGAGGAAAGACATAATGTATTGTGTTCTGAATTGAAACAACTGTATGTGGCTATAACCCGGACAAGGCAAAGACTATGGATATGTGAGAATAAGGAGGAGCTCTCAAAGCCGATGTTCGATTATTGGAAGAGAAGGGGCCTTGTTCAATTAAGAAAGCTCGATGATTCGGTGGCACAGGCCATGCGAGTTGCAAGCAGCCCTCAAGAGTGGCGTGAGCGTGGTAAAAAGGTTAATTCTAATCTCTTACTGATATTTCAATTAATTTGTTGAAACGGGCTGCTCTTAAGCTTGTTTTCTTGTTTGTTATTGACAACCTTTATATGTTTTTCAGCTATATTATGAGAACAATTTTGTGATGGCAAAACCTTTATATGTTTTTCAGCTATATTATGAGAACAATTTTGTGATGGCGACAATGTGCTTTGAAAGAGCTGGAGACAAGATGTGGGAGATCTTGGCCAAGGCTTCGGGTCTTAGAGCATCTGCCGAGCAAATGCGTGGAACGAATCCTGAAGCTGCTTTAGCTTATCTTAGAGAAGCAGCTGCAATGTTTGAGTCCATTGGGAAACATGAGCCTGCTGCTTCATGTTATTGTGATTTGGGGGAGTATGTAAGAGCTGGTAAGTTTTTTTCATCGTAAACAACCGTTCTAAAGTTAAGGGCCTGCTTGGTTGGGGGTATTGCAGGGTAAGGAATGGGAATGATAATGAAAATGTTGCTTGGTCTGATATTATATAATGGAATTATTCCTGCAGATCCATTAATTTCCATTCCTGACCAAATTGGGGGGAATGAAAATTTTTATTTCTACTTAGTTCTCTTTTCCATATATTATTCCATCTTTTGATGTTAAATGGAACATCATTTGTATTTTCAAAGTGGAGGAAAATATTTTTTTACTATGAAACAATTTTTCAATGATTATAGTGGGTTAACCAAGCAGCATGAATACAATGCTCATTTTCATTTCCATTCTCCTGCATTCCCGTTTTCATTTTCATTCCCATTCCCTAAAATGAGCCAAGCACCCCCTAAGTTTTGCACTACTTTAATAATCATTTGGAATTCTAATTCGTGTTTGCAGGAAGAATTTATTTGGATAAGTGCGGGCAGACTGGTCCAGCAGCAGAGTGTTTCACGCTAGCAGGTTGTTATAGCGATGCAGCCGAAGCGTATGCAAAAGGAGATCAGTTTTCTAACTGTCTATCAGTTTGCAAAAAAGGGAAACTTTTTGATAAAGGCATGCAGTATATTGAACACTGGAAAGAGCATGCTAATGTTCAAAACAAAGAACTTGAACAGATTAAGCAAGATTTCTTGGAAAATTGTGCCCTTGATTCCCACAAGCGTAAAGATCCCATATCCATGATGAAATTCGTCAGAGCCTTCTGTTCTATGGAAACAAAGCGCATGTTCTTGAGGTCATTAAGCTGTCTTGATGAGCTTTTGTTGTTGGAAGAGGAATCAGGCAACTTTCTTGATGCTGCTGAGATTGTAAAATCACACGGTGATGTTTTAAAAGAGGCTGATCTTTTGGAGAAAGCTGGACACTACAAAGATGCAACATTGCTTATTATTTGGTACATGTTCTTTAGCTCGTTATGGGGAAATGGAAGCACAGGTTGGCCGTTGAAGCAGTCTGCTCAGAAGGAAGAACTTTGTAAGAAAGGAAAGTCGCTTGCAGAAAAGGACTCTGATGATAGTTTCTATGGTTCTGTTTGTCGTGAGCTTAGAATACTCTCTCATCAGCAGAGTAGCTTACCAGAGCTCAAGAAGCATTTGCAATCATCTCAACAACACGAAAGTCTGTGCGGAGAAATTGTGTCTGTTCGGAAAATTTTGGATGCTCATTTTAAACTGAATTCTTCAAAGTATGACTGGGAGGACGAATTGCCCGTTGATTTAATTAGGCACGCTGAGAACAAGATCTTTTGGAACCGAGTTTCTGTTAGAACTCTGGTTTTTTATTGGAACATGTGGAAGGATCATGTTGTGGATATCTTCAAGAGTCTTGGAAATCTTGACAGTGAAGAAAAAGATGAACATTTTGAGTTCAGTTTAAATTATTTTGGTGTGAGGAAGCAGTGTGTGAATGGCAACATGGTTTACTTGTTGGTCAGCAACGATGCCGATTGGTTAAGAAACGGTGGTCACAAGGGTCTTCATAAGGATGGCAAGCGGACAACCTTTGATAGCAGACAGTTGGAGTCTGCTATTCGGTCTTATTGGCAGTTAGAATTGGTTTCTGTAGGCATTAAGGTACTTGAAACTCTTGAAGCGCTCCATAAGTTCATGTCTCAGGGATCTGCATTTCACAGAAGTACATGTCTTCTTTACATTTTTGAGGTCTCCAAGTTTCTTCTGGACTGCAATCATCTCAATCTCACACATAGTAATAAGAAGAAACTGGAAAGTTTTCTGGGAGTCTCGGTAAGTTATTTTGATCTTGTGTTTCCATTAGACTGGAGGAGTTCGATTTCTGGGGATTTTGTTTCTTTACGGGAGACCGATCTTTCACTCAACTTGCTGGATGAGATTATAAGTTTTAACATCAAGGGTAACCTCACCTACTGCAATATCGGGAGGGTGATGATGATATGTCTTGGCTTCAGAAAACCTGTAGCACTTCAGGACAAGATTCTTACCGGCCTTCAATGGAGTCAGTCATGGAAGTCATTTGTTGAGAAATTTTGGGATGGTTGCTGGAAAGATGTTTATGTTGCACTGCAGACTGCTCTGCAAGATACTTATAGAGCTAACTGGAGGGTTTCTGGGTACATATCACCTCATAGTTTTGTGTATCTCTTGGATCGTCTTTTTTTCATGGCATCTTTCTCCTCACGAATCTTTTTCGCTACAAAATCATCTTTTGTTGAATGGTTTACCCATCTTCACTTGGCTTCTACTCCAAGTACAATTGTTTCGGAGCCTGACATAAGCTTTTTCGTTATAATGATCCGAGAAATTCTTTTCAATCAAGGTGATACTGTAGCATGGATTCAAGGATCAGGAACAAATTATAGATTTTACCATCCAGTTTTGGTGTTGAAGCTGGTGATGATACTGTGTTTAATTTGCTTGAAAGTACCAGAAGTTTCTCAAGTACTGTTTGATTTGCTGTTTGGGATAAACAATATTGGTTATTTGCTTCCACAGAAGTTTATGGGTGATCTTTTAAGGAGAAAGAAGGGCCGTTATCTGAATTTAAATGCAGATGTAGTTGCAGAAGCATTTTTGAGCATAGACGATCCTCTCTTGATTGTAAGTATGGAAAAAGGCAGTCCAAGAATCCATGCTCCTCGTGCACTGTTTGTGGATCTTAAGAGATGTAGGCAGGATATAATGAACTTATTGTTCCCAAAGAAAACTACACATTCTGGCCTGACTTCTGAGGTACCATCTTTGAACCCGTTACCAGATGCTAACTTCAATGTGAAGCCTGTGGATGGCTGTAAGGGAGAACCGATGAAGAAATGGAATGTAATTGACGACATATCTCTAGTTATAAATGGGACGGAGGGAGAGTCAGAGAGCTCGTTTTGTGATGCAGCTAAGATAAAGGTAGTAAAAGGTGGTGTTTTTATATCATCGTATGTATAAACTTCGATTGCCTTCTGATGTTTTTATTTTCTTACCAGATGGAGTTGGATAAGACCGTGCATACCTTAGCTACTGCTCTAGGGAATGTGAAAACGTGTGCTGTAGAAGATGCAACACTTTTACGGGAAGTACGCTGTGCTTTTGATGAGCTGAAGCTGCTTTCTTGTTGGTTTGATGCAAGGTTAGACTTGATCAATTTTCTTCTGTTCTTTTGTCATGCATGCATTTATTAGATGTTTCTGAAAGTTTTATGGGTATCTGGACTTGTAATTTTCAGTGGATATGAAGTGGGGAATTTAGTTTTCTCACGAGATGAAACCAAGAGTTTACAACAAGTTGTGGAGGGTTTGCAGAGTAAAAGACTGATGATCGAAGATTTCTTGAAGCGGTCTGGCATGAATGAGGAATCGCAAACGGTAGCATTGGACAGCAGAAACACAAGTGTGGAGGAAAAAACAGTTAACGAAGATGGGAATGACGATAATTTTCCAGTTCCGGACTCTATGTCAGGAAAACAAAAGAACAATGGTGGTAACAGTCAGGAGGCGAAAAACAAGAAACAGAAAGCAAATAGAAACAAGGCGCAGAAGAGTAGAAAAGGGAAAAAGTAAGAGGTGATGATGGTGGGTATCTAGTTAATCAGTTGTTTTTGTTATCAATTTACTTCATCACGTGGAAAAAGATTACCAAGTTGGTTTCTTTGCTTTAACCTTTATAAATGGCAATTCCATTCTTGGGATTATAGTCAATACAAAGTTTCCATAAAAGATCTAAAACCAAGTGAGTTTTACCCAGATTTGGGACTCTTTTTAGGTAAAACCGAATCTTGTATACATGTATTCTCGAATTAAGAAGAAGAAAAAAAGAATCTATTACAAACAGCTGACGACATCTATGTACCGAACAAAATCTATTACAAACAGCTGAAAACAAGAAAAAACAAAGCCAAAACCTGATTTCTACATTTTAGCGCTTCACCCAACCATCCTATTTACCACCATTACTTCTTGCGTTAACTGTTAACGCCACTGTTTTCTTCTTCTGACAACACTTCCACAACGTTGTTAGTATCTTTTTTCTCAGTCGGGAATAATACGTTCATTATCTCCTCCTTGCTACATCTCCTAAAGTCCACAAAGATCGCACTAGGAGCATGGATTATCAGCCTTCCATTTTCCAAACTCACGATCAAGAGCGGATCCTCTACGCTCATAAATGCTTCCGCAACTACATCTGCATTCAATTTCAAATCACGGCCCTTCTTTCTCCTTACAAGATCACTCACAAACTCCTCCGGAAGCAAAGAAGCAACATTGTTGCTCCCAACCAGCAAACGATGCAATGCTTTGCAAGAATCCCTTACTTTCAAACAAACTAAACAGAGTAGCATAACCAGCTTCAAACAATCTACCTTTGAGTCGTTAATCCATGATCCCTTTCGCTTTTTATATTGCACAACATCTTCGACCAACTCAGTAAATTCCTTTGAAAAAAGCGTAGCTGGAGTAGTAGAAGTCGAGCCAAGATGGGAAAACCATTGAAGAAACGAAGATTTTGTAGTGAAAAAGAATCCCATGGACAAAGATGTCGTGAAAAGAAGACAATCCAAGAGATATAACAAACTATTAGGTGACATGGTTCTTCCACAAGAGCTTTCGCCGACACAATAAGAATCACGCACAGCAAACCAGAATTCATAGGAGGCAGCTTCATCTACCAAGCCACCCTTCCAAAATTCCTTAAAGAATCTCTCCAATTCGTGATTAGGTGGAAGCACCCTAAGGATTTCATCGTAAAGTTCTATAGGCTTTCTGTAACCAAGACATAATATCGTCATCACCTTCCCGATTATCCTAATGGTTGCATANAAAGAATCTCTCCAATTCGTGATTAGGTGGAAGCACCCTAAGGATTTCATCGTAAAGTTCTATATAGGCTATCTATAACCAAGACATAATATCGTCATCACCTTCCCGATTATCCTAATGGTTGCATAATCACCCTCGACGTTGTTAACATTTTGAGATATAATCTCGTCCAACAAGTCAAGAGAAAGACGGGTCTCCTTTAAAGACATGAAATCCTTACAAACGGATCTCCTCCAGTCTAATGGAAAAACCAGATCATAATAACTTGTTGAGATTTCCAGAAATTTCTCTAACTTCTTTTTCTTATTATCTGTGAGGTTGAGATATCGACAGTCTATAACNACAAGTCAAGAGAAAGACGGGTCTCCTTTAAAGACATGAAATCCTTACAAACGGATCTCCTCCAATCTAATGCAAAAACCAGATCATAATAACTTGTTGAGATTTCCAGAAATTTCTCTAACTTCTTCTTCTTATTATCTGTGAGGTTGAGATATCGACAGTCTATAAGAAACTTGGAGACCTCAAAGATGTGAAGGAGACACATACTTTGGTGAAATGCAGAGCCGTTAGACATCAACTTATTGAGAGCTTTAAGAGTTTTGAGTATCTTTATACCTACAGAAACCAATTCCGACCGCCAATAAGACTGGATTGAAGACACCAACCAGCTGCGATCAAAAGTTAGCCGCTTCCCATCCTCATGAAGACCACCTTTTCTTATCCAACCAGCATCCTTGCAGACTAACAAGTAAACCATTTTGTCGTTTTCACGCTGGCTCCTCACACCAAAGTAATCTAAACAGAACTCGATATACCCATCATGCTCATCTCGTTCTTCTTCACTCTCAAGACTTCCAAGACTCTGCAAGATTTTGACAACATGATCCTTCCACATGTTCCAATAAAAAACTAGAGTTCTAACAGAAACCCGATTTAAAAAGATCATGCCCTCTGAGTGTTTTCTTATATCAAGGGGTAATTCGTCCTCCCAATCATACTTTGAGGAATTCAAGTGAAGGTGTGCATCCAAGATTTTCCGAATTGACAAGATTTCTCCACGCAGACTCTTGTGTTGTTTGGAAGCTTGTAGAAGCTTCTTCAAATCCGACAAGCAACTCCGTTCATCATAGAGTATTTCAAGCTCACGACAGATATGACCGTAGATAGTCTCCGAGTCTTTTCTTGAAAGTGACATTGCTTTCTTACAAAGGTGTTCCTTTTGAGGAAAATGCTTCAATGGCCAACCTTTGTTTCCATGTCCCCATAACGAGCTAAAGAAGATGTACCGAAGAATGAGCACTATTGCCTCCAAGCACTGTCCAACCTTCTCGTAAAGATCAGCCTCTTTTAGAACATCACCCCATGATTTCACAACCTCAGCAACTTCAAGAAAATGACTTGATTCCTCTTCCAACATCAAAAGCTCACCAAGACAACCTAGAGACCTCAAGAATACACACTTTGATTCCATAGAACGAAAAGCTCTCACAATTTTCATCATGGACATAGGATATTTACTCTCGTGGTGATAAAGAGCACAACCTCCAAGAATTCTTGCCTAATCCATTCGATCTCACTATCTTGAACATTAGCATGCTTTTTCCAGTGTTCAATATATTGCATACCTTTATTAAAAAGTTTCCATTTTTTGAAGCTGATAGATAGTTGCAAAACTGCTCTCCTTTTGCATACGCTTTAGTTGCATCACTATGACACCTTGCTAGCATGAAACACTCTCCTGCAAAAACAAATCATGATTCAGATCATAGAAGCTTAAATTCCAAATGTTGATGAAACTGATCTTTTTTACCAGCTATTTCATGTTTCCCAATGGAATTAAACATTTATGCTACTTCTCTAAGATAACCTAAAGCAATCTCAAGATTTGTTCCCTACATATGTAAAGAATTCCAGATTCTCTTTTGGGTTGTGATATTCATCAAGATGACAACAAACATCCTATGTTGGAATCCAATATGTTTGGATGCCTCGACTCTGAAACATACTGATGTGGGGTTATCTATTACATTTTGTGGTTGATCAACCAATTCGATCCCTATGTCCTCCCTACTGGGTGCTGCAAATCAGAAATTGATGCGAGTTTCTCATCCACCAAAATTAAAAGATCATCAGGTTTTGTCCGATAAGGTTCTTGGCCGCAATCACTAAATTTGTTTCTCCAAGTGGTAACGGTAACATCATACAACATTTCTGTATTATCAATAGGTCGTACAAAAAAACTCAAATGGTATAAAGTCCGCCGGTCTATTTCCATGCACACGCCATGTGAGTCCCCCCACATCATACATCCGTTTTATTCGACAAATTTGTTTGAACCGTGTCTCTAAGAATAGAGATACGGATGCTTTTTCCGGTTCACTACGTTACTTTTTTATAGGCAAATAATAATATATCATTAATTTAATATTTTATTAGTTTTTCTTTATAAAAAACAATTATTGTTTTTTAATAAAAAGATGAACTTATATATCAAATAATTATAATATAGGCTACTATATATTTTATAACTTATGTATACAGGACTTAACTATAAGACATTATATATTAAAGTGTTACAATAAACATATATAGCTTAAGGTTTCAACAAAATTTTTACTAGACTTCTAAAATAAAATTTAAGCAAAATTCTTTTTGGAAATTTTTTTGATGAAAACACATTAAATTTGTTGAGACAACTTGTGGGTCCCATTATTTGAAAGGAAAAGAAACTTGGGATACAGAATTCCTTCTTTTTCCAAACAGACTCATATCCTCTGTTTTCTTTCAAAAGAATCAAAACCCTCCTCCCTTCTTCATATTGATGTTACTTTCCATTTCTATTATCCAAATCAAAAGAAAACCCATTTTAATTTTCGTTTACTTCAACTTCAAAGATTTTAACAATGGAAGGAGCTTCTTTAGGGAACAACAAAACAACCCAATTTCTTGACTTCTCCCACTTGATATTTTCATGGTCTCTTGATCATATACTCAATAACCAGCTCCACAATTTCCAGGTCATCATTCTTTCTTTATCGCATTTCTTGAATTCCTTTCTTCTTTTTCTTCTTTTCACTCTGTTTGATAAATCCATTCTTGTTGATTCCACAAGTATCATACCTATACAGTAACTCCATTTTTCTTGCCCTTAGTTCTTGTTTTAATATCAAGTATAATGTTGAGATCATACGACTTTTTTTGAAGTCAAATATATATGTTATTGATTTACTACATGAATCTTGATCATTTGTAGGTGGAGGAGATACCGAAAACTTTTGATTCTGTACAACACCACCTCAGTTCTTTTGTTAATCCTCTGCTAGAGGAAACACGTTGCAAACTGGCTTCCAGTATGGAGATGATCCATAAATCTCCATTTGCTGAAATTGCTTCTTTTAGCAAGGCCAAAGGTAATAAAGAAATGCTCTATGATGTTACTGTTAGCGCTTGGAGAAACAGATTTAGCAATTGCGGCCAAGAACCTTACCGCACAATACCTGGTGATCTTTTAATTTTGGTTGATGAGAAACCCACTTCAATTTCCGCTTTGCGGCACCTAATAGGGAGGACATGGGGGTTCGCAATTGTTGATGAACCAGAGAATGTAAATAAAGATGATAACAACCCCACATCAGTATCTTTCAAAGTTGAGGCATCCAAACATATCAAATTCCAACAAGGGATGTTTGTTGTCTTTTTGATGAATATCACAACCCAAAAGAGAATCTGGAATTCTTTGCATATGCAGGGAACAAATCTTGAAACTGCTTTAGGTTATCTTAGAGAAGTGGCAGAAATGTTTAACTCCATTGGGAATCATGAAAGAGCTGGTAGGTAACAAAGATTCAGTTTAATCACCATTTGGAATTTAAGCTTTTTCTTTAATCTGAATTCTGATTTGTTTTTGCAGGAGAGTGTTTCATGCTAGCAGGGTGTCATATCGATGCAGCTGAAGCGTACGCGAAAGGAGATCAGTTTTCCAACTGTCTAACAGCTTGCAAAAGGGGGAAACTTTTCAATAAAGGGATGCAGTATATTGAACGTTGGAAAGAGCATGCTAATGTTCAAGATAACGAAATCGAACAGATTAGGCAAGAATTTTTGGAGAGTTGTGCTCTTTACCACCACGAGTGTAAACATCCTATGTCCATGATGGGATTTGTGAGAGCTTTTCGTTCTATGGAATCAAAGCGTGTATTCTTGAGGTCTCTAGGCTGTCTTGATGAGCTTTTGATGTTGGAAGAGGAATCTGGTCATTTTCTTGAAGCTGCTGAGGTTGTGAAATCATGGGGTGATGTTCTAAAAGAGGCTGATCTTTACGAGAAGGCTGGACAGTGCTTGGAGGCAATAGTGCTCATTCTTCGGTACATCTTCTTTAGCTCGTTATGGGG
>LUCG01213657.1:0-19250 GCA_001633085.1 Carthamus tinctorius | reverse complement strand
CCAAAGCCACTAATTCCTGAAATTAACTAATTCAGTTCAGCTCTATATCTCGGTTATTACAGTTAGGAGGGTTATATACTTATCAGAGAGGGTTCCAGGGGGTTAATGGGAGAGTTGGAGAAAAGCTGATGTCGCAGTTGATGTGGCAGTGCGGTTGGGAGGGTCGGGAGGGTTGGCTACCCATGGCCTTAAAATGGAGAAAATTGAGATTTTAGACCATTTTTTTCCTTCTTAAAAATGAAGAAAGTAGGAGAAAGTAAAAAATTCTCTAAATTCTAAGAACTTCCAAAAATGATCACGGCAAGAAAGATATGATATTTCACTGATAGAAATTTTTAAAATGAAATGTTTTGAAGAGATAGATGTATGTAATATCTTAATAATATAAGAAATAGATAAACATGTTATTATTAATTATTATAGCATTTCCAACGACTTGTTTTAAAATGAAAGAAAATGAGAAATTTATTCTTTAGAACTTCCTGAAATATAGAAAATGTATTAAAATCTCTAAATTTTGACTTTAAAAAATGATTACCGCAAGAGAGAAATGACATTCTAGAAAATTTTTAAATGAATTGTTTTATTTTTATTAGATATATATTAATAATATAACTAATGATGTAATCTTCAATATGGATAATGTTTGGAGCTGAATGTATTTTTTAGAGCAATTTCAACCCATAACACCAAAAACATCAAAATTAGTGGGCCCCTTAACCGTAAAAAAAAATTAACTACAACCATACTTCAAAAATAACACCAAATTTAACGATAATAAAAAAAAAGAATTTTTGGTAGACCAGACTATTTGCAGTGTGAACAGTACAATACCATATTTGGTGTTTTGCTTACTAGTTGACGCCCTGAAGGATGTGATGGAATATCCCCATCTACCCAAAGTTTGAATCCAGGCATACGCAACAATTATTACCACTGAGTTATCAGAGACTTATGCTTTAGAGTCTCATTCTTTAGAGTTGTAGTCGGGATTAGTCTAGGCATAGCCTAGGATACCCTTCCAAAAAAAACCTTTGATGTTATAGAGTATGGTGGAATCCATCATACTCCAAATCTCCATTTTTATAGAATTTTTAGAGAATCTATCGGAAATATAACAAAATCTGCTTGAATTTCATCCATCCCTTCCTTTCAGCTGCTACCAGTAGTAAGTGAACAACAAACATACTACCTAGACCCATGGTGACAAACTAACCCCTATATACGACTATCTCCATCAGCAGCTATATATGATTCAGTATCTCCTTCGTCATTACTTATATTATTAAAATAAGTCATGATTGATGCGATTGCTCGCAGACTGCTTGATCAAAATTCCGTCATCAGTGGGTACGTCAGGCGCAACCAAATGCAGCGCGCACACCAACTGTTTGATCAAATGCCTCTGAGAAACGTCGTTTCGTGGAACGCCATCATGTCCGGCCACACCGATCCACACCAACTCCACCAACTCTTCTTGCAAATGAAGAGAGCTGGTGAAAGCCCCAACCAATACACATTCTCAATCCTCATTAGTGGCTTGCTCAACAGGCTCCAATACGTGTTCTTGGTCCCGCAGCTTCATGGTCTCGTACTTCACTCGGGCCTTCGTTCCGACGTCTTTGTGGCATCGGCGTTGATGCGGGGTTACACCCGTTTAGGGGATCAAGAGGGTTTAAGTCGCGTCTTTGATGACGTCCTTGTAAAAGATGTGAGTACATGGAATGCTTTGGTTGTAGGTTATATGGATTTGGGCTTCACGGTTGAGGCTCGGATCGCATTTGACAAGATGCCCGAGGTTAATATCATTTCTTGGACCACCCTAGTTAACGGGTACATCAAAAATAGAAACATCGATCAAGCACGGTCCATCTTTAATAAGATGACGCAAAAGAACGTGGTCTCATGGACCGCAATGATAAAAGGGTATGTAAGATATGAGAAGTATGTGGATGCCATAGATACATTCATTTCGATGCTTAAATCAGGGACTCGTCCCAATCATTTTACGTTTTCTACTCTTCTCGACGCTTGTGCTGGTTGCTCTATGTATCTCTTTGGGAAGCAGCTGCACTCGTGCATTTTAAAATCCGGTATGTGTCGGGAAGTGGTCCTGTTGACCTCCCTTATAGACATGTACACGAAATGTGGGGAGATTGAAGTGGGTTTGCGCATATTCGAGTCCATGGAGAAGAAGAACACGGTATCATGGAACTCCATCATCGGGGGTTGTGCCAGGCACGGGCTTGCAAAGAGAGCATTGTGTGAGTTTGAGAAGATGACGGAGAGCGGAGTCGAGCCTGATGATGTAACGTATGTCAATTTACTGTCGGCTTGTGTGCATGGAGGACTTGTTGAAGAGGGCGAAAGGCATTTTCGTTCAATGGGAGTAAGGTACGGAATCCAAGCAGCGATGAAGCACTATACTTGCATGGTGGACCTCTATGGGAAGGCGGGTGCGCTTGATAAGGCGGAGCAATTGGTGAAGGAGATGCCTTTCGAACCTGATGTGGGTGTGTGGGGTGCATTGCTTGCTGCTTGTGGCTTGCATTCGTGTTATGAGGTAGGGGAGTTTGCAGCAAATGGACTGGAGAAGTTGGCAAGACGAAATCCGGGTGTTTACTCTATGCTAACGAAGCTGCATGGTGAAAAAGGCGCATGGAGTCGTGTCGTGGAGATGAGGAACAAGATGATGGAAATAAGTGCTAAAAAGCAGAAGGCTGGTAGCAGGATTGAGTTGGTGATTTAGGTCATTCATACATACATCAACAGCCATACCTTTCTTGTCTACTAGAAAAAAGACCCACCCTTTATCTATACAAAGTTACATTTACATTACATTGTTAGTGTTACTTTTCACCAATGCTTTGATCTCACCCTTTTAACCAACAAAATTGCAATATTTTTGGAAAAAGTTCATCTAGGCTTTGTCTATACTACATCCTTGACAACTGTAGAACAGAATAACTTGCACTGTTTCTCCATCAGAATTAAGTCAAACACATCGTGTAGCAGAATGTAACATAAATTCCAGAATTATGTTTCAAAGCAACTACCCAGATAACGATCGATGCTGTATCATATCCTACAAGCATTTACCTCCACAAATGTTTGCCACTTAGGGAAAGAAATTAAGGTCAGAAACTACAACTGTAGAGACCTTTAACTTAAGAAATAAGCTAAAAAAATACAAGGTACCCTAGTTTACTCTTCATATAACAAAAATGGCTACCGAGTACGTGAAACAGCCACATTGTCTGCCAGGCTTCTTCACCAACACAGTTTGTCAAAAGCGAAGGCCAAAAATACTTGTAAACCAAATGTAGCTGACTACACCCCTCAAGTTTCAAGGGTAAAAACCCATTTCGTTATTCTATACCAACAAGAATGGTAACTACCAAATTGCCCAAGCAGCCATCAGCAACGGCAAAATAGCTGAGCCAACATTGCTGCTAAATGCGACTTAGTTGAGACTACACTTGAAGCTTCTAGGAAGAATGGTTCTTCAGTAAGTCCTTTTTCTCACAGCTGTCTTTCTTACTTCTTTCTTAGCTGATGCATTGGGTCCTGCTACTCCTACACTTGTTTGGTACAAGTCTTTTAATCTGCAGACGAGCATAAAATTATGATTCAGAATAAAATGACACTATTATTTCGGACTTGAAGAAGCAAAAGAAGCTCTTGCTTTACTCTTCTATGCGACTGAGAAAGAATCCCAGCTACTACCAACTACCAAGCTTACAAAGGATAACGTATACATTCTGTTTGCAAAAACCACTTGTGCATTTCTTGGTGAACTACCAGAGATTTGTCAATGGGCCATAAAAATCTTCATCCTTGGTGTGGTTGATTGGGTCATAAAAGTAGAAACAGAAGACAAAAAGATGATTTCCAGCTACCTTGGCATGCTGATAAGTAGTGCGATCACCGATACTCCAACAATGAGTGGATAAACGGGTGCTGGAGTTAGTTCCTGCTGGACATGGGGGAATAATAAAGCTTATAAATTCTCAGATAAATAACGAAACCCATGGTTAATAGGACAACCAACAAGGCATGTCTAGTTTGTCTAAGAGATGACTAGTTCTATGAACAACGTACATCAGGACCAGATTCTACATAACCTCTGCAATAGCATGACATACCGAGCAATCCTGATGGAATGTTTGACTCATAACAAAGAGGAATTAACCTGTTTATGGTGATCATCTTCAACTTTGTATCTCAAGCCATCCACATGAATTTGGGCATTTTTCTCCAGATCAACCTCAATCACTTCAGATTCAAATCTGAGGGTACTTGATGGTAGAGCAGACCGAAGCTGTAGAAGGTGTTTGCCCCGGGGTAATCCCTTCACCTGGAAGAAATTTGAAAGCGGCAAAGGTAAGAGAGATTCGATATTGGATGGATCGCTGGCCGACCGGACTTCCAATCGTAGGTGTTCATGCAGCTCTTTAATTCTTTTTCCATCAACAATGCCAGTTAACAGAGTCATATCTGGCTGCTCAAAAACCAAAAAGTCTAATCTAGTAATATCTTCGTATCCAACCTACACAAGTAAAATAAACACAGATCGTAAAACAAAGGATTGCAGTCAATTAATGAAAAGACAATGGTATTCCCATGATTTCAGGCACAGCGTAGATCTTTCCAAGACACAAGTTTAGGCATTTAGCCTGAAAACAGAATTGCTCCACCGAATTTATTTTCAGATAAAAAATGACAACAGGTCGTATGGATCAAAAGTTAAAATAGCAATTATGCTATCTTCAACTCACCTTGACCACAACAGATTCTGGAGAAGCCCGTTCAATCTGAGAGTTCTCAAACCCACCTTTCCTTGCTACTCTAACTGTGTATGTCGTATCAGGCTGAAGTCCCCTTAAGCGATAACTTCCTGATGAATCAGTTACAGACTCCTCATAGAAGCCTTTCAAGTCAGAGCGGGCCTCGACTGATACACCTTCTTTTGGTTGACCAGATAACAAAGTAACCACACCCATAGCACTGCAAGGATTAATATCCTAGACTATCAGCAGCAGGAAAAACAAGATGATATCACGAAAGAGTAGTTAAAATTTGCAAGTGCATCAGCATGTATAGAGTATCATCCAGCATAAAAAAGAAAGACGTGATATACTGCAAACATTTGGTGCTTATTTTCCATTTTTACAATTTTATCTTTTACAAATTACTTATTACTGTTTTTAGATAGGCAAAAGGGGTGAGAGTGTACATGGGGACCTTGCATGCATGAGTGTGAAAGCTTTCTCTTTTACAATAATCTTTGAGGGATTTTAGTTGTTCTTTAATCTAGTTATCTATTGGATCTTGGTTGCATGCATGAGTGTGAAAGCCTTCGCTTTTAGAATAATCTTTGAGGGCTTTTAGTTGTTCTTTAATCTAGTCAGTGTTGTAAAATCGGCCTAGGCAGCTGAGTACTCGGGGAGTACTCGCTACTCGGGCCTAGGCCTTGGCGATTAGGAGAAAATCGGGCTATCCCTCGCTAGGTGGTCAACAAGGTCAAAGCCGGTCAAACCTTTAATTTAGGTTTAAAATCGTTTTTTTTATTTTTCTGGACGGATTTGGTGGTTCAATTTCACTGGGTTGTTTCATGGTAATTGGTTTGATTAAGTTATGTATATCATTTAGAATAACCATTACCCATCTTTAATTGGTTTGAGTAAGAAATGGATGATTGTTATGTATGCTTATCTTTAATTGGTTTGATATATGCTATTTTCTGTTTCATGCTTATGTATAGGCTATAGCTACTGATTTTGGTCAAGTTATGTATGTGAGTATGATAGTATATGTATATCTCATATTTGTCTAATGTTACATGGATTGTAAGCATATAAATTATAAACATAAACTTCAATTTGGATTGAAAGCATATAAACATATTTGTCTAAACTCTAATGTTATATATTGGGTGCTATGAACATTTATCTTTATATTTGATTATTTATGATTTAAGAACATGCTATATATATATATAATTTTTTAATTTATACATGAAAAATCCCAATCCGAGTACTCCCCGCCTAATCCGAGTACTCGCTACAAGGGGGTCGGCCACCCGAGTACCGCCTAGCGAGTTTTGCAACATTGAATCTATTTATTGATGGATCTTGGTTGTTCTTTGAATAACATCAGGGGACTAATTATAAGATCTCCTGCACATAAAAAATAAATATGTTCCTTTTTAAAACCCTAAAAATCGTATATACCATTGGGCATTGCAAGACACCAGGGTTTTAGTGTCCGGAAGAGTTTGACATTGTGGTTCTATTGGAGTACTTTAGTGAAGATTCTTTTCAAATTCTTTTTATAATTCTTGAGGTCGGAGTATGTTTTCTACGATCCCTTATCACTGTGATCATTGATAATATCTTTGATGCTTGTTTGTGTCATACATTGAATATTATTTCCTTCCATTCCAAATCCTTGAAGTTCATTTATGTAATTTGTTTTCTTAGTTCTTCCTATTAGAATAAAAAAGGGTGTAGTATGTGTTTTAACTTTTAACCACTGTTCTAAAAGGCTCGCCGCAACAGCCACCATGGAGCGTAGTGGCATAGGATTTGTGTATCACCCCATGTTAAGCCCGTGGCACGTCATGGCCTAATGCACGGTCTTTTTATAATGTGATATTTAGAGTTCAAACGTATTAAGTTGTTCATGCATAATGAATGGTAGAACTTCTATCATATAATAAAAACATTGATTGGAACTTTGAAACAGGCTTAAAAAATTGAAAACATACATATCAATATGGGTATCAAATTTAAAGAGAATAAAACACTCGCTTTTTATACAACTTTATTTTAATTAAAAACTAATTATATATAAGATAATTTATGTTCTTTTTTAAAAATTGAGGTAAATTTTTCAAGCTTCTATTCTTACTGTTACAAAAGGGGCAAATGGTAATATTATTTTAATAAAATGAAAGATTCAAAGATTCTGTATGCATTGATTTATACTAAATGCTTTAACAGATGATTCTTGGAAAGCCTAAGAGCTTCTAAGAACAAAACCTAAATGGTTTATAAAAAAGTAGAAATTTGTAAGGTGCACCAACCTAACCGGTCTCAATTTACTTATCTTACCAGTACCAGAACATGAGTAATTAATCAGAATACAGTTACCTGTAAGCAACACGCGTAGCTTGGAAGACAACTTCCCTAGACTCCCCAGAACCAAGTTCAATTGCCTGTGCTGAAGGAGAGAAAGCATATTCCTAAAGATAAAAACAAAAATTAATGTTAAAAATAACGATATTAAAATAACTGTGTACAATAGCAAATAAGATGAAGAGCTAAGTACCTTCAACAGAGGACGGAGATAAAAACTCCCAGGAAACAAGTTATCGAATACGAAAGTTCCACCAGCAGCAGATATCGAGTTATTTCTGTAACCATCTTCCCCGCTCAACGATAACAATACAGAAGGAAATAACTCATTGGCATCTTCCTTAGAATGTATATGTACAGAGATTTGACCAAGCTTCTGACAGGAAAAGGAATTGGGTCCAGTTTCCTTTACATGATAGCCAGACTATTAAAAGAAAAAGACATCTTTAGTACATAGAAGGTCACATGCTGAAAAACAAGTTAGGACTGCAAAATATATTAATGAATAAACCAACGAGTCCTACATCACTAAGCGACTGCACCCATTTTTTGTAACCAGTGGTCTTAGTCTAGATAAGGGATGAGAATCTTTAATTAATTTAAGCCCTAAGTTTAGGAAACCAAAGCAATCCAACCAATTCTTCAAGTATTGGGCTACACACAGCAGTTATCACATGCATTCTATATCCTAATGGGTCTCAGACCTTCTCTCCCTTCCTGCCTATACTTTCACCTTCTAGTTTGTTTATATAGTCAAAGAGTAGATCTTTTTTCAACTGAAATTACTAAAAGAACATGTGTTCAGGATTTGATATTAAAAAAACTAAAAAGTATTACATGGTTGAGATCGCCCATCTTACATTACAAGGAGAACAAAACTCCTAAGTTCTAATTATACAAGATCTGAGATGGGTCTTTTTTTGATGAATAACTCTTCCAATGTTGCTTTAAAGTTGTTGGTGACTGTTTCAATAATATCTCCTGCTATAATGCAGTGTCTGTGCAGGAAAAAAAAAACTAAAAACATTAAAGGCAGGCAATGGAAACTGGCCCTCTGGTATATACGTTTCTTTTTTATTAATCTCTTCTTCATTCAAGCTATTAGTACAAAAACTATACACACAAGTAGACACTAAAACCTGAAATAATTTTAGTGCATTATCTTCACTGCTGTGAAAAGCACATAAATCTGTTAATTGCAGGATAGTCGTATAGCATCAGTGTTTTGATTCTAAAAGTAGCAGGTTCAGACCTTTGAAGCCTCGATATGGTAAGGTATGTCATCATATAGGGGTCCCCCAATGAACAAACCATCTTCACTTGTAGTTGTTTCAAAAGCTAATTCATTTTTCTTGATTTGAGCATTTTGACTATCTCCAGCAGCCTTTATTCTAATAATAACATCCGGAAGTGGGGGAGAAACTGATCCTTCAATGTACAACCCCAGTCGCCCAGAAAATGGAGGAACTGAAGCTTGACAGCCATCGTGTGCCACTTTGACCTGATTAAAAAGGTAGGACTTAGAAGCGGTGCCTGGAAAAATATGAAAGTTGCATTAATCATATTTCAAGAGCTGTTTACCTGATGTTGTCGAGGATAAAATAAAATTTTCTTTTCTGTTTTGCTCCTGCAACACATCATACACGAATTAGTCCAGGTTTAGGCATGTTTATGCATCCATACAGGGTGGTGGACATATCTAAACAGCACAAAGAAAGATCGATCCTGGCTACTGAAAGGATCTAGTTAGACGAGGGGGATGGAGAGGGCAGACAGATGTCCCTGCTATAAAAGAGATAAATATATATTTCTAGTAAAAACACTGAGGACCTGTACATTTAGAGCATATCTCCTCTTCTTCTCAATTAATTATTCAATTTGAATCTTTCTTTCAGAATGCATTTGCAGGGTTTTTAAGAAACATTATGTGCAACAATCATTCAGGGGCATCATCTATATATCAGCAAAAGTACTATTATCCAAAAAAATTAAAGCATCATTTAAAAAGGATTAGTTTTACAACCCATGTGAACCCAAAACTTGAACAGATACTAGTATTCTATCAACAAGGCATGACGGTCAAAGTTACCATCACTAAAAGAAGAAGAACATAGAGGATATAGCATATTTCTTAGGTTTAAATAAGAGGTCCCGAGTCAAAAACATTCCTAAGATAATTGCTAAGCAGAATCCTAGCTAGCAAACTTGACCATGAATATTTCAAGTGAGTTGTAAATATTTGGCAACACCGTTACAGCTACTCTGCTCAGCTGTCCACCTGAAAGTGATAATAGAATTATTCGAAGTTGGGGCTATTATTTAACAGTTCTATTACTTATGTGTGGGAATCAACATCAGGAAGCGATCACTACTAAACACAATACACATTATTTCATTCAGTGGCAACTCGTAAGTGCTAATCTGGCTTAGCAAGATCCGACAAGCCAGTTTGCTAAGATGCAGAGCATAAAAAGATATCTAGTGGAAGATAAGGAACTGAAAACGAGGATGAAATGCTTGACATAAGACACAAGATTTACCATGTGTCCCGTGGTACAAATGTAAGTCTTTCTCCAGGATTTGCCCATACTTCAAACTCATAAAGAGCTGTATTTGATCCATCATCTCCAGTGACTACAAGCTTTGCAGTACTGCCATCAATAACAGTTCCTTCATCGTTCAAAATATCGACCGATAGATTTTCAGGTAATTCGCCAACACCGTTTTGTGAGCTCAATTGAACCCTTATTTGTCCTCGGATCAGATACTTCTCCGCTCTCAAATAAATAGGCTAAGGAGACAAAAAAACATGAGAACTGTAGCATAAAAGAACAGGCTTACAAGTTACAAGATCCAGCAGTGAAAGTAAGCAAATGAACAACATACCAATGTGTTAGCTGTGTCAATTTTCACAGGTAAGCTCCCAAAAAGTATACAAGAGTTTACAAAGTGAAGTTCATGCACTCCAGGAGTTTCAATGCATATGTGCTGAGGACCTTTCTGCAATTCACAACGGGATTGAAGTGGGGAAAGCAAGGTCAAATGGAAGTGCATATAGTACGGTATTGACCTTTGACATCGTTTGTGTGTGAATGCTCTTAAATACCTTTATTTTTAGATTCACATGAGAACCATCTGGTTGAAGCAGATATGCATCCACCTCATGAGTGGAAACTAAGTTAACCCAATAACCTTTCTGAACGAAGTTAATTCCTTCAACGTCTTCTGTTCCAGCATTTATAAGTACAGAGCTCTGTTCCCAGCACCATTTATCCTCTCCAGATATAGCTCCTTTAGAAAGGTGTTTAATCTAAAAAGGCAGCATACAGAAATATAAATAAGAACTAAAATTGGAGATTAAAAATTAATACGGTGAATGACTAGCTCATACGCCTTTAAGGCAAACACTTGAAGGAGTATGTCACAATAACTTGGGGAAGATAGGCTGTAGCATTTAACATTGTGTTGTGGACGACCCTCTAAGGGAAGTACCGAGTAGATTTACGTCATATAAGTGTTTTAACTGCCAAGTATCCCCCTCCCCCTCGTATTTATTTCTAAAAACTTGATACTCAAACAAATTCTCTATTCCCCAAGCTAGTTGGATAAAGGTGTAATGGTACATAGGGAATTATAGAGGCTAATAATATATACTAAAACAACAAAATGAAAAGAATGTGCACAGAAAATGTATTTGTCGATATTGTCTTTCTGAAGTCTGATTTATCAGATTTCATGGTTCAATAATCAGGGATGCATTTACATGGTTCAAAGAGAGCAACTCAACAAGGCAAGAAGGGTGAAAGAAAACCAATTCAACACCAAGAACATCTTCACGTTCAATAAATACAAAGAGAAGAACAACCATTTATTCATGTGTTGCTCATTATTCACAGGCAAAACAATTGTATACAACCAAATCAGTTTTAGAGGACAAATAATGATCAGAAAGCAATGCATTACCTCAAGCCTATATTTTCCAGGTAGCACATTCTGAAATAAAAATTCACTACTCTGGTCAGTCAAACGAATTGTCTGCTTCTCTTCATTGCTTTTAGTATCCAGCCTCACAAGAGCAACAGAAACAGATGAATCACAATTTTCTTTGCAAGTTACCGAGCCACGTACATTAACTTGTGCCTGAAATTTAAGAGAATAAAATCAAGTAAGATACCAATATCTGCCTTAGATCACATTCGTAGTATAATGCTCCATCAAGCCTAAAATAAATGTCCCCTATGGATTCTGAATTCAAGCGAACTACATTAAAATGTACAAGCGCAAAAAGCACAACATATAGAAATAAATTGTATAAAAAAGATAATCCATATAGAATACGGTTTGAAAGTACTAGATTGACACTCGATGTTGAAAGAAGACAAGTACTTTAGGACACAGTGAACATATTTCTAGTGGTTCAAAAAGGTTTTAGGACTGACAAGGCTAAAGATACTTTCTCTTGAATTATTGACATTTAGTGATGAAAAATTAGAACTTGAGAAAAGTAAGAAGAGAGAACTACATAAAATTTCAACTTTGAGATACAATCACCTGATAAAACTTCAGTGACAGCAATGGACCATTGACATTGACATCAATATGTGGTGGCGAAAATAGAAGATCTGGAGTAGTTTCAGGTGTGGCCGCAATAGCTGATAAACGGTAGTCACCAGGTGGAACCTGAAACACATTAAGAAAACTGAAGTGATGCAAATCACAAAATAAAGTAAATACAAACCTCAAAGTATATTTATGCAACATGAACAGGCTATATTCCTATCTTATGACAGTTTCATCAAACTAATGTACATGGAGAGTTCAGCTAAAATAGAGAATAAAGAATAATTCTTGTAAAAGAGAGAAACCACACACCACCAAGCAGCGAGCCAAAAGGTTGGTGTTGGTTTATTAAATACTTCATGTGCCAAAGTCACACGAAGGGTAATCTAATGAAGTCTTGACCCTAAAAAGCGTCCAGAGGGGGAAACAGATAGACACTTCATGCAGATAAACAACCAAGATGATAACGTAGTGGTGAAGGTCTCTCGCCCTCTACTGTGCAAAGTTGCAGATTTACATTTCCCCCTGTGTTCCAATGGGGGAGACAAACAATACCAAGAGCAGGGTTCTATCAAAAGTCCCTTATTTGGAAGGGAGATGAAGAATGTGCAAGCTAAAAGATGAACCAGACCTCCAAAGAATACTATATCACCAAGCGCCAGCTATCAATTGTTTGCCTTCAGAGAAAGCATGCACTTACTTGCCATCTAATGTGGATATTTTGCGAGCCAATAAACTCACCAAGCATCAAGTTTAGAACGCAGTTTCCTAAAACAAGGAAAGCTTACAAGATCCATAGAGATACAAACTGGACGACGATCCATTGCTGATTATAAATTTATACTATTTTTCAATCTAAAAAATATAGATAGCAACAAAGAAAAAAAACTATTGAAAAAACATTAAATATGTATGCATATGTATATATTAGCATGTTCACAGCTCAAAAAGAATAAAACATTAAATATCAACAAAGTGAGTAGAAGTGTGACTGTGACCGTGACACATAGTAGAGGCTAAATATAAAAGAAGTGTCTCCAGTATATACATATACATAATACTCTGATTGAAGTAGAAAATGCAAACAAAACGGGAGAAACTGCAACTCACGAAGGAGAACAAACGAGTAATAGATAAAGCTTAGGAGAACCAGAGAAGAACAAGGTTCTCAAAAAAGAAATACAGAAGGTTTCAGTCATTTTCTTAATAATTTAGCACGTGTATTGAGGTGTATGCCTCCTCTGGGGATTGAGAGGCACCGCCTCACCTCGAGGCTTACGCCTAACATGCTTGTTTGAACCATGCATAGATAACTCTGGTCATCATAAATAACAACTATAATATTTGCTCTTGACTGAAAATTCTGTACCTCAAAACAGAAATAGCCGCTATCATCAGTCTTTTTCATTTGCGGCTTAACATTTTGTGGTCCATGAGTCAGAGCTACCTGGGAAAGGTAGAATGCGTGAGTTAGCAACAAAGCATGTTCATTATCTCAGAACCTATGCCAAAAAGATTGACTGCATGTACATATACACAAGGTAACTGAAACAAACTGTAAATATACATACTTCAACTGCACAAGATTTTAAAATGTAACCAACAATAAATGTACTTCCACTAACCCTGTGGAAGAAATAAGTAGATAGAGAGTGAAGAAAGTAGTGCAGTAATTGACAAGGATCATTATTACTACACTACAAGCACACTATCAATACAGATCACTCTTTCAATAACCACAACACTTATGTAGCCAATTACTTTAAGCCAATATGACCAACAAAGACGAATAGCTTAAATGCTGAAAGCTTCTACTTCCACCAACCATCAAGTTAAACCCCTCCATTTACTTGCCACCATCCGTGATCTGCTAAAAACATGCAATTTATGAATGAATGAGAATGTTGGAATTACCTTTGCTCTGTAACCAGAATCAACAGTTTGCACTAAGCCACAGACATCATAAGACACCGCTTTTATATCAACAATTGAAGCCATATTTGGTAAAACCTGAAATTCAGTAACATTGAAGGTGAGATAAGCTGGAAAAAGAATAAAATCAGTGTCAAATGTGCCTAGTTTTGTGGTGCACTTGCCATCAAGTTGATCAGTTTCTCAAACTTGTAGTGCTCCTTTGTCGCTTCAATCAGATACTGTTTGGATGTAACCTGTAAGAGATACATAAATGGCAATATTAGGAGGAAGAAGATGCAAAATAAAGCTCCAAGCAAAAATCAATTCTCCTATAGAATAATAAAATACCACTCCAAATACAAAGTGTATAAAATAATTATATGATGTATAAAAAGAAAATGGCCACAGTTGGAATGAAGCCTTCAAACTAAAAAAGAAATTATTGCCACTGTGTCATTTCTTTCAATAGTATATGAGAAAAACTTAAGCCATCAAATTATCCTGCTTACTAAGTTTCCTGGGTCCAATTCCCAACCAGGTAGAGAAAAGGAGGTTACTCCTTTCAGCCTCACCCACAACACGCATAAAATTTGAATTCAAGTGATCCACATTTTAAATGTGAAAAATAAGTCTTGATTGTCATTTCTGCTTCCCTCTATGTACATATGATATCACTGCATCTCCTTCCTGACAACGATGCTATCATCAGTTGCAGTTGTTCTATAGACTACCACCCATGCAAAAGTATGTTATCGCAGATGATTTAAACCTCCAACTTCCAGCCTAAGAGCCTCATGATTGAATAGAAGTTCTTAGGAATACAATTTTACCATTAAAAAAAAAGCCAAACCACTTCACTACATCCTTTATCTCCACCAATCCGGCAAAATTTCAACTAACATTTAACATGAAGTAAGAATATCCAAATGCCTGATAGGTGCTCAAAATATATAATAATAAGTGTATAAAATAAGGATATTTGTTACACCCATTAGGCAATATATAGAATACGATAAAACAGATATAAAACTTCAAATAAATACAAAAAATACTTGACTTTTACAACATTTTACAGGATAAAGCAGAAAGAAACAGAAATAGTCCTATCAAAGCCTACAAGAAAATAGAGAAATACTATGCATGGTACGACTTGAGATGAACAAAATTACCTGGTCGAGCTTGTAATATCCTTCTTTATCAGTGATAGACCTCTCAATGCCATCCACCACTATCTTTACACCATCCACTCCCTTTCCATTAGCATCAACAACACGACCGCCAACAGAAAAACCAGTGACCTGCCAGGGTTTAGTAATGGATGGGTCAGTTTATGAAGACAAGGAATTAAACCAAACATATAATCATGAATGGCATCTAAATAGCACCTAAACCAGTGACTGCCCAAATGATGAGTGGACTGAGCAAAAATTTACAGATTGCTTACTAGGGAAGGAATATCATACGAGAATCAAATGAGATTTAGCATGACAGTGTCTTGAGCTAAAGCCAGTTAGAAGACTTGAGAGACATACTAATGATCATGAGTAACTATAACACAATGGCAATAAAAGGTGTGCTCTCCTTATCGTCAAAAAAGTAATTCGCTTGGAACTTGTAAGAGACAAAATGGCAAGCTCAAAGTTTCTCTTGTTCTAAGTTCTAAAATAGCACCTACAACTAGTGATTGACCAAGCAATGAGTGGTCTTTGACGACAAATTTACAGATCGCTTCACTAGGGAAGGAATATCAGACAAAGATCAAACAAGATTTACCATGATGGTCTCTTGAGCTAAAGCCAGTTAGACGACTTGACACATAGTAATGATGTAAGTTAATATAACACAGCTGAGAGAAAATGATGTGCTCTCCTAGTGGTAAAATAAGTAACCTCATTCGGAACTTGGAAGAGGTAATATCACAAGCTTAAAAGTTTCTATTGTTCAAAGTTTTACAATGATATGAAGACATGAGATACCTCCTAACATGGGAAACCAGTTTTAAAGTTTTGCAGTCTCTAATTGGAAATGGCATGTACAAGCCAAAAGGAAAACCGTTCAGCATAATTCATCACTTGCTTCTGCACTAGAATAGTTACTGCAAGAGAGTTGCATATCAAGTTTGGGATAGGCTATGCTGTTACAGCGATCAAAACCTGAAATAGAGTCAGGACCAAGATTTGATATAGCGGCTCTTGCGATGGTAAAGTGGTGGTATGGCAGTCCATATGGTAATTACAATTATATAGTAATATACTGAATAAAAATATATAGCTTCAACATCAAAACATCAACTAAGAACAAGACTTTTGGTACAAATGTTTGTGTGCTTTATAAATAAAAAACGCAAAGGTCAAACACAAAAACAAACTAAAATAATATGGAAGTGATGAGCCCACTAACAATTAAAACAACTCGAGAGTCTCCAGGGCAAAAAATATGACAGATATCCCCAACTCACAAGCAAATTTACAGATCGATATCTCATTGATGTACCTGAAACTTTTCAGATATAGTTGCATGATCATGCTTAACAGTCACCGCGACAGAAGGAGGGGAAACATCAAAAACTGTGTTCTCGCCCTTATAATAAGGAATAACCTCATAGACCCCTGCAGGTATATCAAAAAAGCAAAGTAGAGTGATACAATTAACCAATAGAACTGAAAAAATATATATATAGAAAACATTTTGATCGGTTCACTTGAATGAGAGTTCTAGCTAGAGCCAACTATTTACATCATGTGCTTCGTTAAGCAAAAAAAAGTTCAAATTCATTTTTATAACACAAATTATGAAAAACACATTGTGGCCCAAATTTTGCATACAGATGATGCACATAATAATTAGATTTGTCCTCAACATCTCAAATAGAAAATCAGGAATCTGAACAAGGTTAAGCTTATAATAATATATCTAATTGAAAACAGAATTCATTCAATCATGTTAACACCTACTCTAATGAAGCAGTGATATTATATGATTTTTTTAATTTACAATAATCCCACGACCCATAAACCTGAAAACGTAAAGCAAGTTATTAAAGGATAGAGCACATCACAAAGAACCATCAAAAACATGAAAGCATATAGTGAGCACCCAAGGGTATAGCAGCCCATTTCCGCCACAGACCCCTCGGTGCTCGAACCTCGAAGACCATCTTTCTTCATGAAGGTACTACAAAACTTTTTACAAGCAAATGTTGTTTGAATGAACCAGTCAACCAGATCAAGTTTAATACACATGCAAAGGAGTTGGAGGAAGAAAATCCAGAATATTACCGCATGGAATCGACTTAAATTTAAATGCTCCATCAGCATCAGATATGGCATGACAAAGGGCGGTGCTATGTCCAGGGGCATTACCGGAACCCTGTGGGCAGTGCACTTCCTTGACATCATTAGAGTACAGATAAAAGTGAACCCCCAAAATAGGGTTTTCCTGAGACATCATGATACAGATTGTGCATTAGTCTTGTCAGTAATCTCAGTAATTCATCATCCAATCGAACTAATATAATTATCTTCTTTAACTGCTACCACTATATCACTAGATAAGTGAAGAGTAATTCAGTCAATTGGAATATCGAGCATATGATGGACTCAGAACGATCAATTTTACATTTCAAAAGTTCAAAGAAAGAAAGACTCACCTGTGCAACTACCAATCCACTAATATCATAACCAGAGACAAAGAAGATATCATCAACTTCACCATTTCCAAACCCCAATTCGACCTGACAAAGTTAATATGCAGAATGAGAACCAAGTGAGCTGTGTTTGCATTACGGAGTAACAAACATATAGCAATTGAGTGGAATAACAAATTGAAAATGGATGAGAAAGATAATAGAAAAAATTAGCATATGTTTATGTAAATGACCTCTACGGAACCTTCAACTTTGATATTCAGGTCATCATGGGATGCACGTAGGTTGTATCTTCCTACACCAAAAAAATTGTAATTATAATAATGAAAGCAAGTGATCAACAACATCAAATAACAGTTACAGAATTCGTATATAGAAGATAACAGAACTTGGTATGTTGAGTACTTATTATGATAAGACCTGAACTCCTAGCATAATCTACAAATACAATGACTTCCAGTCAAGTCCCTGAAGAAAAATCTAACCTGGGATTATGTTGGTGAAAGAGTAACTTCCTGCTACTGATGTCAAAACAGATGAGACAAGATCCCCACTGGGATTCAATAACTCAACCTTTACATTTGATGGACCAGCATTTGTAGATGAGCAACTCTCTCCACCAACTGCTCCCACAACTCTTCCACTAATACTGAACCTGCAATGATATCATACAGTAGAATCTAATGTCCAACAAGAGCTAGAGAACATAAGCTTATAAGAAGTAATGTATAAATCGAGACTGAGAGTATTAAACATCACCATCCTGCATATAGCCACATAAACGAAAATTACATTATAAATGACCTAAGAATATATGGAACTGAAAGAGCTAGACGAACCCTGTGAACCGAAAATTTATATCTTCATTTCCATTGCAGCCAGTATGATCAACAAGCACAGGAACCTAAAAAAGGTAATCTTTACATCAGAGAACAGACTTCTGCATTGTGTATCCTAAAATACATCACCTCATAAATCCTGTCAAAGAATGATATAGTAAAGAAATTTAGATTTCAAGTATTCCAGTAGATCTAAAGTACATACCTGGTTTGGATCCCATGACCATCCTTCAGGTCCTTTAATTTTGATAACAAAAGAGCCCTACATAAAAATTCATCCTGGTTATGGATGTTACCATTTCAAAGTGGGGCTCTAATACACCCCAAACCACTATATAATAATAATCCAAAAACGAATATAGGATGAACATATGATTGATGGTACGAACTTGGATAACTACAAGTCCATAGTTACCATACCTTGTCATAAACCGGGATGAAGTAGTAACCATTCGGAGCACATTGCGTTCTATCCTTCACCAAGCCATCCAAGGTACGCAGCTCCACCTACAGTTTGATATGAATAACATATTAGCCATTGTTTGGTCAAAATAAGCTAGCTTATAAGTCAGGTACATGTTTGGATGGACCATAAGCTAGCTTTTTAACAACCTACTTTCACTAGAGTTTTGGTGACTTATATGGGACTTATTTATTTTTTTTATTCCAAATATACCCCTGCTAAGTTTTACGCTACCAACTTTTAAACATGCCTTTTTTTTGTCATTTTACGATCATAAGATACCTTATCGGCTAGTTTTAAGCATCTTATTCACCGGCTAGCTTATAGGTCATCAGCTACCTTATCAGCTAGTTTGCCAAACATAGCCTTAGTGATTTCGGTTCATTATCATTCCTCAAGTAGATATAATGACTTGGGCTGCAATTTTGCTTGTATTGAATAAATTATAACAAGTATCCCATGGAATAAGAACTGTGATCTACATCAGTTTGATTAAATAGATTATAAGGTATTTGAGATTGATACCGTGATATGCGAATAGTCCAATTTGGCATCTGTTGGCTTCCTTGACTTGATCAAAGATGAGCTCGCCTGAGAAGGTAGGTTAACAACAATCACGGTTTAATAATTATAAGAAGAAGTGAGTAAACTACAAACTAGAAATTGATATATATATATATATATATGAA
>LUCG01213649.1:0-10889 GCA_001633085.1 Carthamus tinctorius | reverse complement strand
TAAGGGTTAAACTTGGTTACATTTATATATATATATATATATATATATATAAACCTGCATCAAATGCATAATTCCACCTTCTGAAAGGAAATTGTCCCTAGAGGCTTCTGAATTTGTTCCTAAGTATGTCACAGAAGCCAGAATTAACTCTACTCTGTCAGAGACCTCTGAAGATGAACCTCTATGTGAAGGTGATCTTGTTGAAGAACCTTCAAATATCAATCAACATCTTTCAAACTCAAGTTTTGTTTTGTCTGCAAGAGACCTTCTCAGTTTAGACTCTGACACAGAATGTACTTCTGATTTAGAATCTGAATCATGTTCAGAAGTATCAATGCCTGATTCTTCTGTATATGATACTTGCATTGAGATTTCTATTGATGATATCTCTGAGCATGAAATTCTTGATGAACCTGAGACTGTTTCTACACAAGTCACAGAGTCTGACCTCATTGCCCACAAATCAGTTGGTAAAGAAATGATAAATCTTCCTTTAACAACTATTGCTTTAAGAAATAAATCAAATGGTATAATGATTTGTCCAGACTTTATGGATTTATGCATAAACATCAAAACCTCTCTTGATCTTGAAAGAAGGGAAAAAGAAAAATCTTTAAAAGCAAACACAAGTTCTAATTCTACTTCTGAGGTTCAAAAACCTAAGTTCACTTGGCAACAAAAGCAAAAATGGCCTCAAGCTAACAATGCTTCTGTGACAATAAATGTAGGAAGAAGGGATCACCACAGAAGAATTTTCAAAAGTCTATTAACAAACAGCCTAGAATAGCAAAGGAATTCTGTAAAAAGAAGCCCAAATCTAGGAAAGGCTCTAAAAATAAACCTTCAGTACCTTTCTTTGATGAATTCAATGAAAAATTCAAGAATCTCTCTTGCAATATTATCTTCTGCAAATGTTTCAGTCTCATTCATGCTTTATCTCACCACTTACACAATTCTTCATGTTTGGTCACAAATCCCAAGAACAAAGGTTCTAGGGACAAAGATAGACATTTTGGCAATTCACAACAGAAAAATAAGCCCAAATCAAGGAATGCTATGGCATGTCCAAAACAAGCTAATAAAAAAGGACCCATATGGAAATGGGTACCTAAAACTTTTGTTGTCTAATTGAAGAAGAGACGGTCTATGCCTATCTGGTATGTTGATTCTGGATGTTCAAGGCATATGACTGGAAGCAAAGAGCTTATGAGCTCTTATCAAGCACAAGAGGGATGTTCTGTGACTTTTAGAGGTAATCAAAAGGGAAGACTTAAAGGATATGGGATAACTGTGAAAGGAGAAATAAGGGTGAATCAAGTGTCCTATGTAGATGGACTCAAGCATAATCTCATCAATGTAAGCCAACTCTGTGACAATGGATTGGATGTTCTGTTCAATAGGAAGCATTGCATAATGTAAAAAGAGGATACTCTGATATAGGTCATGAGAGCAAATATAAGAGGTGATCTGTACGTTTGGTGCATTGAGACTCTGGAAGATAGAGAGGAGGTATGCTTAGTTTCTATGAAGAATGAAGAAGCTTGGCTTTGGCACACCAGGTTCTGCCACTTAAACTTTCACACTTTAGATAAGTTGGTAAGACTGAATTTAGTAAAGGGACTAGCCAACATAAAATTTGAAAGGATCATCT
Source organism: Carthamus tinctorius (assembly GCA_001633085.1). Lineage (NCBI taxonomy): Eukaryota > Viridiplantae > Streptophyta > Magnoliopsida > Asterales > Asteraceae > Carthamus > Carthamus tinctorius. Next base: position 9,238 of record LUCG01213649.1, on the reverse strand, counting down.
TTGGTCAGCTTGTGAAATGGGTAAACTCAAAAGGTCTACTCACAAAACCAAGTCTGACCTATCCTTTAATAAGCCTCTGCAAATGCTCCATGTGGATCTCTGTGGTCCTATCTCTATGTAGAGTCTTGGAGGAAAGAAGTACATTCTTGTACTTGTTGATGAATTCTCAAGATTTACATGGGTTGGATTTATTAGAAAGAAATCAGATGTTCCTTTTGTACTAATCAATCTCTTAAAGAGACTCCAAGTTTTTCGTGAGTGCAGGATCAAGGTTTTAAGGAGTGACAATGGGACTGAATTCAAAAACTCCATGATAGATGCATATCTTTCATCAGAAGGAATCACCCATAACTTTTCAGCTCCAAGGACCCCACAACAGAATGGTGTTGTAGAAAGAAAGAATCACACTCTTGTTAAAGCTGCCAGAACCATGCTCAGTGCTTCTAGTCTTCTACTCACATTTTGGGCAGAAGCAGTATCAACTGCATGCTACACACAGAACAGATCATTGGTGGTCAAAAGACATGAGAAGACTCCATATCATATTCTGCATGGCAAAAGGCCAAACATTAAATATTTTCATGTTTTTGGATGCAAGTGCTACGTTTTGAATGACAGAGAGTCCAAAAGAAAGTTCCAAGCCAAATCTGATGAGGCTATTTTGTGGNTTGGAACTCTGTAGCTTATAGAGCATATCTACTTAAATCCAAAACTGTGGTTGAGAGTACTAATGTTTCTTTTGATGACACCTTTTAGATAATCTCAGACCAAATCACCAAAGAGCTGAAGGAACAAGCTGAAAGATCAGAATATGCATCCATCTCAAAAGAACTTGAGCACTACTACAAAAGATCACAGAGCTTCTGCGGAACCTACTACAAAAGCTGAGCAAATAGAAACCACAATATCTGGACCTTCAAATTCTCCATCCCAATCTCATTCCATAGAAGCCTCTTACACTGAAACACCAAATACTTCAGCAAGCACTACAAATGATCAAACACAACCATCAGTTGAACCCTCTGCAGCCAATGCAAGCCAAATCCAGGAAACTGCTGCAAGTATATCACCCCCAAATGTTCATAAGTGGACAAAAAGTCATCCACAAAATCAAATCATTGGAGATCCCTCAGAAGGAGTGAAAACAAGAGCAACTGCAAACTTTTGTCTCTTTTCATGCTTTGTGAGTGAGTTAGAGCCAAAGAAAGTTGAAGAAGCTCTGTCAGATCCATTTTGGGTAGAAGCCATGCAAGATTAGCTGCTCCAATTTGAAAGAAACCATGTCTGGACCCTAGTACTTCTGCCAAAAGGAAAGATTGCAATTAGTACTAAATGGGTCTTCAGAAACAAGAAGGATGAAGATGTTGTGGTAATTAGAAACAAGGCAAGACTTGTTGCCAAGGGGTACTACGAAGAAGAAGGAATCGACTATGAAGAAACCTTTGCCCCTGTAGCAAGACTTGAAGCCATCCGAATCTTCTTAGCCTTTGTAGCTCACAGAGGCTTCAAAGTATACCAAATGGATGTCAAATCCGCATTCCTCAATGGCAAATTACATGAAGAAGTGTATGTTCAACAACCACCCGACTTTGAGAGTGAGAAATATCCTAACCATGTCTACTTTTTAAATAAGGCTTTGTATGGGTTGAAACAAGCTCCCAGAGCCTGGTATGAACGTGTCTCTACTTTTCTCATTGAACATGATTTTGACAGAGGTAGCACTGATATCACCTTATTTTATAAAAAAAGAGAGACGATATTCTACTTGTTCAGGTTTATGTTGATGATATTATTTTTGGGTCTACTGATGATGCTCAATGCAAGGAATTTGAAGCCTTGATGCCGAGTGAATTTGAGATGAGCATGATGGGAGAACTTACATTCTTTCTAGGATTGCAAGTCAAACAATCCACAGAGGGCATCTTCATTAATCAATCAAAGTATGTTCATGACATTCTTTCAAAGTACAAGCTCTCTGACGCATCTCCTATGAGGAATCCAATGGCAACTGGAGCAAGGCTTCATTCAGATCCAAGTGGTAAGTCTGTAGAGTGCAAACTCTACAGAGGTATGATAGGCTCTCTTCTATACCTTACTACTAGTAGACCTGATATAATGTTTTCTACATGCCTCTTTGCTCGATATCAAGCTGATCCTAAAGAATCTCACCTTTCTGCTGTCAAAAGAATCTTTAGATATCTCAAAGGAACCAAAAATCTTGGTCTTTGGTATCTAAAGAATTCAGGCTTGGATCTTATGGCTTATACAGATTCAGATTATGGAGGATGTAAATTGGACAGAAAGAGCACCTCTAGAAGCTGTCAATTCCTAGGTGGAAAGTTGGTTAGTTGGTCATCCAAGAAGCAAAATTGTGTCTCTACATCCACTGCAGAAGCCGAGTATGTTACTGCAGCAAGATAGTGTTCCCAAGCTTTGTGGATGAAGATCCAATGACGTGACTATGGCTACTTGATAGACAAAATTTCCATTCTCTGTGACTCCAAGAGTGCTATAGCCATCTCTTCCAATCCTATCCAACACTCCAAGACAAAGCACAATGATATCAGGTATCACTTCTTAAAGCATCATGTTGAAGAANGGGTGATGCGGTAAAATATATATATATATATATATATAAAATATGTACCAAGTTTTACCCTTTTGAAAATCACCCAACTAGATTACGACACACAGGCAAGCGTACCTGATCGCGAATAATATAGTGTAGGTAAGTCCAGGTATCATTTTTACCACAGGGAACAGTGAAGCTATCTATTTTCAATCTATTAGCTCTACCAATTAATCTACCAATTATATTTAAAAGGGGGAATTTTGTAATTGAGAAGTAATACTGAAACCAAGTAAACAAAGATTAAGAGTTTTTATAAAGAGAAGCAAGTACTCACTATGGTTATTTAAGAATCCCTTTTCAGATGATTTGACTTTATTAATGAAAACTTTAGATAAATGACTATTGTAGGAATTTAAGCATAAGCACCCTAAGAATATCATGTGATTGGCAACTGGAAGGTCATCCAGCCCACAGTATAAGGATGTAAATCCAGATACTGGTTACCCTATGAGGGAGAAAAGATGCCCAAGGCACACATCTAAGCCCAACTCCCAGTGCAACCCATGTTTCTATGAGCCCTGTTCTAGAGGGACCTCATATTGAAGAAGGAGTGCACACTCCGAACCCAACCCCAACCCCAACCAACTCCTCAGAGGACACTGCTTCGTCCTCTGAAGGTTTATATATCCGGGAACCCTCTCTCACCCCATCCCCTCAAAGGGATGAGGATGAGTACATAAAAGTCCAGTTGCCCAAGGACTTGCTACCACCCAGCACAGAGGCATCCGTTGCCTCTCTTCACACGAGCAAAAGCCAAGATGCTTCAGAGGAATCTGTGAGGGACACTGAGGGATCTAGAACATCCTAAGTCTTCAGTTGACCGCTCCGCCAGGGTTGGCTCTGAACCTTCCCCCATGCATGATGTCAATCGAACTCTGGTAGGCTCTTTTGCAAAGAGAGTTCGAGGATCCGGAGGAAGACCCCGAGAAGGCTACATAAAATCAGCCTCTGAGGGCGCCTTATACTCCAAAGCCTAATTTAAACCATGTGTTGGGTTAAATGTTTCCCCGAGTGCCTTTGTGACAAAGGAGGAGTTTAAAACACAGAAGCTGGAAGAGTTGAAAAGCTCGACCACCCATCAGTCTACTATCGCAGAAGTTCTGAAATCAAACACAGAAGCTTTGAAGGCCCTAATTGTCACCACTTCTAATCTTCAATCTCAACTAAAGGACCTTTAGAGCTCTGCCATTACAAAGGAGGATCTTGCTGCCGTCCTACAATCTGTCTCGCTCAACCCCAATTCTCTCAACACCTTAAAGGATGAGCTTATAGAGGTCGCTGCTAAGTATGTTGCGGATATGGCCACAGCGAGGTATTGCGACTACTCGAAGTTCAAGGATGAGATCAAGGGCTTGGTCTCTTCTGCCATGGTCCTTGGTCAAGATTGCTTATCTTCCCGAGTCAACATCAACCATCTAGCTACCCATAGAGAGCTAGATGCGATGGTTGCGGCTCTCGCAGAAGCTGTCAGGGCCAATCAATCCTCTTTGATGCAAGACTTTCGATCATCGCACAACTCCACAGCCGCCCAGATCCGAGAGACAACAGAGTCCCTCATCTCAAAAGGCACCATGTTCAGGGGCACTCTGAGAAACTCCATAAGCGCTATGAAATTCAACACCAATCTTAATGTGAATGCGGCGGTTCTCTCAGTAGAGGAGGTTATTGAGAAGTTAGAAGATGCCATGAAACGTGTTCTCCATAGACTACAACGACCACCAGCTTCTACTTATGCAACAGAGGGTGCAAAGAAGCATGATGATCAGGGAGGTAATGACCCTGATCAACATGATGGGGAGAAGAGGCCACCTTCTTAGAAGCAAAGGCCACTTCAGATTGTCACCTCCGCCGATGACTTGTTCTCAAGGGGTAAGTCTTCAAAAGACACCTCTTCGGTTCAAGGCAAGGGTAAAGGAAAAGAAGTTCAAGATATATCATCCGGCAGCACCAGCTCTGAAGAAGATGATAACAATGGTGAAGACTCTGACCTTCTGAAGGCCTTAGTGCTTTCCATGAAAGAAGCCAAGGCTGCCCGCACACTGCAATTCCCCAGAGCTCAAGGCGAAAGAACCTCCAGAATGCCAAGGATCGATGAAGAAACGTCTACGGGTACGTTTGACACTTTGGCGGGAAAAATCAACCCAGTTCTCCCAGAGGGGTCCACCTAGAGAATTCTCGAAGAAGATGCAGCTTCTGAAGGAGCTGAGAAGGGGAGGGTCGATGACATCATCGAGAGAATGAACAAGATCTCAAGGACAGAGGCTCCTCGCACAAAACCTTTGATAACTCTAGACAAAGTTCACTCTTATTTATATGCTGCTACTGAGTCAAAACCTCTATATAATCCAGAGTTAATAGGGATGCCAAATGATGATGCAACGTTCAAGTTTGTGAAGAAGACACAGCTGATGGGTCAAGTCTTTTTGCCTCTTGCCATCACAGAACTCCACTGGATCTATCTCCGAACAATGTGTGAGAAGTCCATCCTCTATACGAAGTATTTAGAGTTGATGGAAAGAAGTATGTGTTCACAGATGCCGACCTTCATAACCTCTGTGCGTATGACTTGTCTTACTTGTACACGATGCTGAACAAATACATGGAAAAGAAGTCATCCTATGCCATCTCTCTCAGAAGACTAGTAGAGGTGATGAGGGCACATGTTATCTACAACAGCAAGAAGGATTTTGAGATAACTCTATGGCTAGGCTCAGAAGACCTAAGGGCATCAGCACCACAGAATCGCCCAGTCTGGATTCTCAGTATGCAAGCCAACACTATCATCCATCATCCTTTCCATGGTTTCATTTATATGGATGAAGATGGGATCCAGAGGTTCTTTGATCCGATGGGAGTGAACAAATATTCTTCATAGACATTGCTGAGAATTCACAAGACTGTAGTATCAGAAGTGAGAAAAGGACATCTATCAGAGAAGGAAGTCGAAGAAGTCTTGCAAGGCATCATCGGCCAGATTTGCTACAGAGAGTTAATCTTCAAACTGCATGTGCTCCTCAAGAATAATCTGATATACAAAGTTAATGACTATCCTTTGTCTGTAGGAGATTAGATGTTCTTAATGTATAAAGTTTATCATTTCAGTAAATGCAATTTCCTTTTTGCAGAGGTTGAACTTTTATTCACCTCTTGTAAGTTCTGTCAAGAAGTCATTTCAATTCTTTAGACTTAGCATATTTTTATTTTTCACTACTTAGGGGGAAATTGTTAGCTCCAAATTACAGAGCTTGAAAGTATTGAAAAGTACTAAGTACAGACTCGACAGAAGGAAGTCTTCAAAGAGGCTTATAGAGGACTTTCTACAGAGGTCTTCAGGTGTTACAAGGCAGAGCTGGCAGACGCTCTGTGAAGCTCCACAGAGCATCTGCAGTCTAAGGCCTCTGAGACTTTGAAGACTTAGCAGATTTAAAGGGAAGTTTCTCACGTGCTCCTTACGTGCATTAAGTTGTCAACCGACTTACTTTCTACGCATGTGATTGAGCCACATGTCAAGATCTTAGACTTCTAGTTAGTTAGTTAGTTACTAGTATAAATAGTAGCTTTCCTTTGTAATCTGTAACAACACTCGCATATTTTTTTGAATACAATATACATTAAGTGATTTCTCTCTTCATCTTCACACATTTGTGCGTGTTCTTGGTGTTCTATCTAGTAGCGGTAACAATTACATTAGTTCTACATCATATTGCTTACTGTTTCATAGATCACACACTTTTACTATTCAAGCTAGTTCTTCCGCTGCATTTTAAACTGTTTTTGGATAGTAATTGTGTAAATCAGTACTAGAATCATCATTATTGGGATCAACAACGTTGTTATCCGGTGTTTATTATCCAACGAGCCCTTTAGTTATCAAGGGAGAATTTCTTCTATGTCCTTCTAAAACTCCTAAATTACTTTTATATCCTTGTAAACTTTTAAATTACCTCTATATCCTTTCAAACTTTTAAAACTCTCATATATGTCCAAATACTTAATTTACCTATTTTAATAATTATTACTTTATTTGTATATCAATAATCATCATTATTAAATTTAATTATTTATAAAATTACTATACTACCCTTATTATCTAAATCTAAAAAAATCTTTTTTATTCACCCAAAACTCTTAAATTTCTCTCTCCTCATTCATCATCTTCATCTTCCCTAGAACAAAAACAATAAATCCAACGTTAAACCTAAATCTAACAACAAACCCTAAACCCTAAATCCAACCACATCCATATGTATGAATAATCCAAGACCAAACCTAAATTTTAGTCGAAGATGAAACCTAATTTCAGTCGAAGATCATATGTATGAATAATCCTGCAAATCACTTGCAGGTAAGCATATTCTTCGTCTTGATTTCTCTAAAATTACAATTACTCTTTCACTCTCTTTTGTTTTCACATAGGAAGGTATTTAATGTCTTCAAATTGGTGTAATACTTACACTTGTGATTTTTAATCTTGATTAGGTGGAGGCTTTAATAATTTCACTCACTCTCAGACCTTGAAATCGGAGGAGGTCCAAGGTCTACTGATTTTTGCTACAAATGTTAAATAGCATCATTGGTCCTATTAATAAATCTTAATATCATATACATCAAATTTTAGGTTTGATTTTGGATTATTCATACATATGGATGTGGTTGGATTTAGGGTTTGCTAGGTTTGATCTTAGATTTATTGTTTTTGTTTCTTAAGGAAGATAAAGATGATGAATGAGGAGAGAGAAATTTAAGAGTTTTGGATGAATATAAAAGATTTTTTTTAGATTTAGATAATAAGGGTAATATAGTAATTTTATAAATAATTAAATTTAATTATAATGATTATTGATATTTAAATATTTAATAATTATTAAAATATGTATTTGGATATATGTGATAGTTTTAAAAGTTTGAAAGGATATAGAAGTAATTTAAAAGCTTACAAGGATATAGAAGTAATTTAGGAGTTTTAGAAGGACATAGAAGAAATTCTCCCTTAAATGGAATATAAGTTTTGTCAACCAAAATTGCGGAATACGAAAACGGTAACACCTTTGACTTCGTGGTTGCACCAATGAAATAAAAATTGTTAAAATATTTTAAAGAGACCCCTTTCACTTTTCTTTGTGTCGCGGCATTAAACCCGTATTTAAATACTACCGGTGTCGAATTTATGATAAGAAGAATATGTTTGTCATTTGGTTTTGATTCGGAAACAAACCAAAGCTTTTCAAGGAATCACATACTTCAATTTAATAATGATTTTCATCAATTATATGAGATTTATAAAGTTAATTATGGGGGAGGAAGCCAACAAACCCATACAACTCAAATGTTTCCACCAAGTTCTAGTCGTGGCCATTCTCGATCCGACTTAATGTCAAGTTTAATGCAATCGGTTGCCATGGAAACGGGTAAAAAAGCTAGATTTGATGGGATAGTATGGGTGAATTCAATCAATACACGCGTACTAATTTTATAGCGGCATCCTCCACACCCGTCACAGATGTTGAAGCAATAGATTTATTAGTTTGGTGGAAAAATAAACAACTCAGTTTCCTGATTTTGTCAACTATTGCACTTGATATACTAACAATCCAAGCTAGTACTGTAGCTTCAGAGTCTGCTTTTTCTCTTAGTGGCAGGATCGTCTTGGTGCGTCAGTCAAGATTAACCGCAGAATCGGTAGAGTGTTGCGTCTGTCTGAAGGATTTTTTGGATGGAGAAGATAGAATTCAAGATCAAACAGACCTGGCGGAGGATCTAAATGGTATTGAAGAAAACTTAGCCGAAAATGAAGAGGACAAAGGACTAAGCCCGTCAAGATCCGACACTGATGCCTCTGATACTAGTATAGTATCACGGTACGACGACGAGGAAGATGACGTGCCCGAACCGGACGGACTAAACGATAACACGGCGGTTGAACGACTGAAACAATACAATTCTCTTGATGAATACAATCTAGAGATGGTTGCATACTACACTCCATACTACAACCCAAACAATTACCATTACAATCCATGGTCTTGCGATAGTTCGGGAGTGGGAGCTTCGGGATCAGGAGCGGGAGATTATTAGAATTTATGTATTATGTGTAACTTGTAAGTTGTAACATCGTAACTTAAAATATATATGAACTTTGAATTATAGTGATGTATATAAATAAAAGGTATGTGTATTTTAGTGATCCAATCCAATTTTTGACTTTTAAGTTTTTTTAGTTTAGTTATTAAGTAGTTATTACTTATTAGAATGATAGTATTATACACAAAAGAATCAAACAAAGATAAAAAAATGTTACGAAAATGGTTCGAACCGAACCCAACCCGGTTTTGGGCCCGACCCGAACCTGTTTGGGCAACTCGATTTTGAACCAACCTTAAACGGGTTGACCATTACTTCTCCCATCCCGGCGTTTGGCTCCAACCCGGTTTGGAGGCCGTCCCGGCCCAAATCCGAAATATGGCCATCACTAACTAACATAGTAAGTTTTGAATAACTAAAATATGGATTTTAAATTTTTAACTAATTCAAAGTAGATAGACTAGAGGGATCTCTTATTGAACCAAGAGTGCACACTCTGAACCTAGACCCTTCCAGCCACTCAGA